>CM026399.1:71567846-71613235 GCA_014843695.1 Archivesica marissinica
CCTGAATACACGATTAGTATAGATGTGCAGTATCTGACAGACACCATGTAGGACATCTTTATGCAATCTCCTGCGTGTATTCCATGGTGCATGTACAATCAAACTATAGACATAGTTAATAGTCTACATAATCTAATCTTTAATGAGAATCATATAGGATAATAACCAAAACAAATTTTGAGAGGTATTTCAAATACCTCATTTCTTATTGGGTGGTATGCCTGCTTCCGATAGAGGCGAGTACAAACCGACAGCCATTTGCCTGCAAGCATGTGTTTTAACTTGTGTAGGAACATTTATTTTACGTATAATGTATATAAAAATGCTGGGAGGAAAACACATATTTTTCGAGCGTAGAGCAGTGAACATTAATCAATGTGCTTGAAAGGTTAACGTGCAGCCCCGCTGTGCTTGAGGGGTTAACGTGCAGCCCCGCTGGGTTACTGGAGTCTGGACTGAGACGCGGCTGGGTGCTAACATTCTCATGGAGTCTGGACTGAGACCCGGCTGGGCACTAACATTCTCATGGCGAGAACAAAAAATGATTTTGTAATAAGATATTTTCTAAGAAAATAAGAAAAATTGCTGGTCTGTTATAAACATGCCGCATGTAATGACAAATAACGCTCACTGTTGACTGCATTGTACACTAGTCATACATACTCTACGTTAGAATAACACGCGGGGCGGGGCGAGGGGTGCGGGGGCGACCGTCAGTTGTTACAGCATTCTGTCCAATTCTTTCATTTCTATGGTGCAGTTGTAAATGAGCATGCGTTGACAGACACATACACACGCTTAAGTTGATATAATTAAGTAAGTCCATAGCTCTGACTAATTTATATAAAATATTATGTAATTTGCAACATTTTGCTTAAAGCGACACTACATCAGTGAAAACACAAATTTCTACAGAATATATTTTCCTAATATAAGTTGATATAATTAAGTAATTCCATAGCTCTGACTAATTTATATAAAATATTATGTAATTTGCAGCATTTATTCGGAATACCTTACACCGATCGAATCTTTGACTCGGAACATTCTGTCCTCAGACGTGAACACGCATTGTACTTGTTAGATTTATATGTGAATCACGACGTGTGCTTATTTTAAAGAATGACTCGGAGTTAATAGTTTCCATCGGGGTGTGAACTACATTGGGTATGGTTAATGTGTGTGGAGGCCGAAGGCATCCACGCTAACATTAAGCACGCCCAATATAGTTTATACCCCGATGGACACATTTAACCCACGGTTCATTACTTATATTTACATTAATTATTATTTTCAATAACACAAATAAGAACTATCAAACTTTGCATTTAAAGTGTATTTAAGATTATATTTACGATTTGCCGTGTGGCGGAGCTGGTAATTAGAACAGCATTGGAACAGCGTAAACTGTAGCGCCATTTTCTTGCGAGGAATGCTACTCAACATTGCGCATGCCCGTAGCTTTGAATGCGCATGTCAGCTGCATATCATTAGTATGTAAATTCATGCGAACATGGATACATACAGGTCATATTAATACGTTCATCTAAGATATGTATTTGCTAGATATGTGAAACATGACATGTATTTGCTAGATATGTGAAACTGGACATGTATTTGCTAGATATGTGAAACTGGACATGTATTTGCTAGATATGTGAAACTGGACATGTATTTGCTAGATATGTGAAACTGGACATGTATTTGCTAGATATGTGAAACATGACATGTATTTGCTAGATATGTGAAACATGACATGTATTTGCTAGATATGTGAAACTGGACATGTATTTGCTAGATATGTGAAACTGGATATGTATTTGCTAGATATGTGAAACTGGACATGTATTTGCTAGATATGTGAAACTGGATATGTATTTGCTAGATATGTGAAACTGGACATGTATTTGCTAGATATGTGAAACTGGACATGTATTTGCTAGATATGTGAAACTGGACATGTATTTGCTAGATATGTGAAACTGGACATGTATTTGCTAGATATGTGAAACATGACATGTATTTGCTAGATATGTGAAACTGGACATGTATTTGCTAGATATGTGAAACATGACATGTATTTGCTAGATATGTGAAACTGGACATGTATTTGCTAGATATGTGAAACTGGACATGTATTTGCTAGATATGTGAAACTGGACATGTATTTGCTAGATATGTGAAACTGGACATGTATTTGCTAGATATGTGAAACATGACATGTATTTGCTAGATATGTGAAACTGGACATGTATTTGCTAGATATGTGAAACATGACATGTATTTGCTAGATATGTGAAACATGACATGTATTTGCTAGAGATATGAAACAGGACATGCCTTGACACGTGTCACCTATCTTCTCCGTGTTACATACAGACGACATCTTCCTTACATACCTGGGACATGGATATACGACATGTCTGTAAACATCGTACTTGTATGCTATGCTATGTCGCGCTATCTCTCTCAAGTAGGAATCGGACACACTAAGAGCAAACAAGGTCTTGTCGATTACGTTAAAATCAATTCATGATTTTAGGACACTATATTTGTGTTTGATGTCATGTTTTGTGGCAAACGATCGTAGTTCGCAATTCATGTAATCATGGCTCACAAATTGCAATTATCACGATTGCACCAGGTGATACTACGAGTAAAGGCGTTGTTACAACAATACTAGATGTATGACGTCATTACAATTCAATTGCGTGCACATTACATATTAAATAATTTGATGTATATTTTTTCAGAATGGCGGCCGACTCCATGGTCCAATGCAAGGTGTGCCGATGGTTGCGTCGAGCCCCGTGCGGCACGAGAGCCCCATGCAGGCCAATGCAGTAGAGGTACAGTCCTACCAGCCGCCATGGAAGGCATTGAGCGACTTCGCGATGCAGAGTGACCTTGACCACCATCCACCGTTCCAACAATTGGTGAGCGCCTTTTGTGACGTCACAGAAGACGACGATGACGACATGATCGTCTGCTATGACGATTCACGATAAAAACAATCAAAATCGTTAACAACTAAACCCGCACACATTACACGGTAAACTTGATATCACTTACGCAGGGACTTGTAGACACGCATTGTTAAGCACAGATTGTTGTTGAAATTATAATCGTTTCCTTATGCACTACATGTATATAAAATGTAATTTTTGCAAAAATACAAACGTAATAGAGGAAATATTGTTTGCATGCACAACGTGACAACGTGGTCCTTAATCGTCTCATACTAGTAGTTCATATCCTGGGAACCAGTAATCTTAGATAGACTGTCGTATATAATGTAAAACTGTCGTATATAATGTAAAACTGTCGTATAGAATGTAAAACTCTCGTATATAATGTAATATCGTCGTATATAATGTAATACCGTCGTATATAATGTAATACCGTCGTATATAATGTAATATCGTCGTATATAATGTAATATAGTCGTATATAATGTAATACCGTCGTATATAATGTAATATTGTCGTATATAATGTAATATCGTCGTATATAATGTAATACCGTCGTATATAATGTATCGTCGTATATAATGTAAAACTCTCGTATATAATGTAATATCGTCGTATATAATGTATCGTCGTATATAATGTAATATCGTCGTATATAATGTAATATCGTCGTATATAATGTAATATCGTCGTATATAATGTAATATCGTCGTATATAATGTAATACCGTCGTATATAATGTAATATCGTCGTATATAATGTAATATCGTCGTATATAATGTAATATCGTCGTATATAATGTAATATCGTCGTATATAATGTAATATAGTCGTATATAATGTAATACCGTCGTATATAATGTAATATCGTCGTATATAATGTAATACCGTCGTATATAATGTAATATCGTCGTATATAATGTAATACCGTCGTATATAATGTAATATCGTCGTATATAATGTAATATCGTCGTATATAATGTAATATCGTCGTATATAATGTAATATCGTCGTATATAATGTAATACCGTCGTATATAATGTAATATCGTCGTATATAATGTAATATCGTCGTATATAATGTAATACCGTCGTATATAATGTAATACCGTCGTATATAATGTATCGTCGTATATAATGTACCGTCGTATATAATGTAATATCGTCGTATATAATGTAATACCGTCGTATATAATGTAACGTCGTATATAATGTAATACCGTCGTATATAATGTAATATAGTCGTATATAATGTAATATCGTCGTATATAATGTAATACCGTCGTATATAATGTAATACCGTCGTATATAATGTATCGTCGTATATAATGTACGTCGTATATAATGTAATATCGTCGTACATAATGTAATACCGTCGTATATAATGTAATACCGTCGTATATAATGTATCGTCGTATATAATGTATCGTCGTATATAATGTAATATCGTCGTATATAATGTAATACCGTCGTATATAATGTAATATCGTCGTATATAATGTAATACGTCGTATATAATGTAATACCGTCGTATATAATGTAATACCGTCGTATATAATGTATCGTCGTATATAATGTATCGTCGTATATAATGTAATACCGTCGTATATAATGTAATACCGTCGTATATAATGTATCGTCGTATATAATGTATCGTCGTATATAATGTATCGTCGTATATAATGTATCGTCGTATATAATGTATCGTCGTATATAATGTAATACCGTCGTACATAATGTAATACCGTCGTATATAATGTAATACCGTCGTATATAATGTATCGTCGTATATAATGTATCGTCGTATATAATGTAATATCGTCGTATATAATGTAATATCGTCGTATATAATGTAATATCGTCGTATATAATGTAATACCGTCGTATATAATGTAATACCGTCGTATATAATGTAATACCGTCGTATATAATGTATCGTCGTATATAATGTATCGTCGTATATAATGTAATATCGTCGTATATAATGTAATATCGTCGTATATAATGTAATACCGTCGTATATCATGTAATACCGTCGTATATAATGTATCGTCGTATATAATGTAATATCGTCGTATATAATGTAATATCGTCGTATATAATGTAATACCGTCGTATATAATGTAATACCGTCGTATATAATGTAATACCGTCGTATATAATGTATCGTCGTATATAATGTATCGTCGTATATAATGTAATATCGTGTATATAATGTAATATCGTCTATAATGTAATACCGTCGTATATAATGTAATATCGTCGTATATAATGTAATATCGTAGTATATAATGTAATATCGTCTATAATGTAATACCGTCGTATATAATGTAATATCGTAGTATATAATGTAATATCGTATATAATGTAATACCGTCGTATATAATGTAATACCGTCGTATATAATGTAATACCGTCGTATATAATGTAATATCGTCGTATATAATGTAATACCGTCGTATATAATGTAATACCGTCGTATATAATGTAATACCGTCGTATATAATGTAATACCGTCGTATATAATGTAATATCGTCGTATATAATGTAATATCGTCGTATATAATGTAATATCGTCGTATATAATGTAATATCGTCGTATATAATGTAATATTGTCGTATATAATGTAATATCGTCGTATATAATGTAATACCGTCGTATATAATGTAATATCGTCGTATATAATGTATCGTCGTATATAATGTAATATTGTCGTATATAATGTAATACCGTCGTATATAATGTAATATCGTCGTATATAATGTATCGTTGTATATAATCTAATATAGTCGTATATAATGTAATATCGTATATAATGTAATATCGTCGTATATATGAATATCGTCGTATATAATGTAATACCGTCGTATATAATATCGTCGTATATAATGTAATATCGTCGTATATAATGTAATACCGTCGTATATAATGTAATACCGTCGTATATAATGTAATATCGTCGTATATAATGTAATATCGTCGTATATAATGTAATACCGTCGTATATAATGTAATACCGTCGTATATAATGTAATACCGTCGTATATAATGTAATACCGTCGTATATAATGTAATACCGTCGTATATAATGTAATACCGTCGTATATAATGTAATATCGTCGTATATAATGTAATACCGTCGTATATAATGTAATATCGTCGTATATAATGTAATATCGTCGTATATAATGTAATATCGTCGTATATAATGTATCGTCGTATATAATGTAATATTGTCGTATATAATGTAATACCGTCGTATATAATGTAATATCGTCGTATATAATGTAATATCGTCGTATATAATGTAATATCGTCGTATATAATGTAATATCGTCGTATATAATGTAATACCGTCGTATATAATGTAATATCGTCGTATATAATGTAATATCGTCGTATATAATGTAATATCGTCGTATATAATGTAATACCGTAGTATATAATGTACCGTCGTATATCATCGTATGTGATGGAACGTCGAGATTTTGATTGATCGAGATTTTCAGATAGTCAACAAAAAATTGCATATATAGCGCACATGTAAAACATGTATGTGAATATTTATACATGTATGTGAATATTTAAACATGTATGTGAATATTTATACATGTATGTGAATATTTATACATGTATGTGAATATTTATACATGTATGTGAATATTTAAACATGTATGTGAATATTTATACATGTATGTGAATATTTATACATGTATGTGAATATTTAAACATGTATGTGAATATTTATACATGTATGTGAATATTTATACATGTATGTGAATATTTATATATACGTGTGAATATTTATATATACGTGTGAATATTTATATATACGTGTGAATATTTATATATATATGTAAATAATTATATGTGTTAGTGTTAGTGTTAGTGTTAGTATTAGTGTTAGTGTTAGTGTGTGTGTGTGTGTGTGCGTGCGTGCGTGCGTGCGTGCGTGCGTGCGTGCGTGCGTGCGTGCGTGCGTGCGTGCGTGCGTGCGTGCGTGCGTGCGTGCGTGCGTGCGTGTGTGTGCGCGCGCCGCACGCGTGTGTGTGTTAATGTAACATTATTTTTTATTAAAACGCGAATTATTTAACGAAAATAAATCTACAAGCCCCTTCATCTGTCCCCTTGCTTTCTACATATAGTGTAGTGTGCTGCTCATTCTGCTTTTGCTACGGTACAAATCCTTGGTTTTTTGTCACGTTGTGATTTTTTGTGTGTGATATTTTGTAAATATATTTCATGTAAACATTATTCATAACATTAAAGATATTTACTCATTCAACTGAAATTAAATATTGTATATACTGGTTTATTTATATCAACTAGATTACGTTTGTATGTACATCTAGGAATTGCTAGCATGCTTATTAAACGTGACAAAATCCCTGCTGCAAGTCCCTGTGGCATTCTGCGGATATTTAATTTGGCATGTCTAACTTGTTTTTCTTTTTATTAATTTTCCTTTCAAAATCCATTTAATGTAACTTCTATGTACAGATATGTATTCACAGATTTGTGTAGATCTATTTAGATGTTACGTTGTAATTCTCGAGGAAGCACGTGACCACGTGTTGCTCGGAGATACATACACGTGTACTCTTGTATCGCATTTACAGTATTTATTAAGCGTCTGTCAATGTCTACCAGTGCTTTACTGTTTAGTGAGTTTACCGTAACAATTCACGTGCAGATTTAGATGTTTTTTGCTTGTTTTTATTTGCACTATTTTGTTTATTTCTTGTGTTTGTACCTCTGTTGATTGTGTATTTCATGCATGAACATTGAAAACGTACATATATCATACCATATTATATATATATATATCTCGAATCAAACCATATCTATTCGAGCCCCGCTGGAGCCGTTACGATTGTGCCCTTAGGCAAGGCATTTAAATTCCACATGCCTCTTCTCTATCCCTCGTGGCGATGGATTCCATCAGGAATGAGGTCTCGATAGTGATTAATATAAGCTGTAAGAACTTGTTTCGCAATCGAGCTAAAATAAATTTGTATAAACTATATATCTATATAGAGAATTCCGGACTGATGCACGAGACAAGCAAGATTCTGACAACATTTCAATGTGTCATATATTTATACAAACACAGGGCCGTCGCTGGAGCTATTTTTATGATACGCACGGCCAAATATGCTTGTTTGTCGAGTGATCATAGCGAGCGAGTACGATAGGGGGGTCCGGGGGCATGCCCATCCCCTGAAATTGTTTTAAATGAGGAAGCAAGTTCCTGCATTTCACTGCATTTTGTAACGTACAATTGCAGGACTAAATTTCTTACGACAATCTGTATAAAGGTATAAATTAAGGCTAGATGTATAATATACATGATCTATCGCCCTTATCAATTAAACAAGCACGTAAAATAGCACACACTAAATTTCGAGATGCACCATATTTGCAATGGGCTCAATTATTCCACCACTCCACACATCACGGCGCCTATGTATCCCTACTACCCCCCTGGGGTTTTATTGCATTTTTGGATTTTTTCATTATTTTCATTTTCTGAGACCAATGATACGCACGTGCGTACTTGCGTATGCCCAGCGACGGGCCTGAAACATGTCATATATTTATACAAACAGGTCATATATTTATGCAAACATGTCATATATTTATGCAAACAGGTCATATATTTATGCAAACAGGTCATATATTTATACAAATAGATAATCTATTTATACTAACAGGTCATATATTTATGCAAACATGTCATATATTTATGCAAACATGTCATATATTTATACAAATAGATCATATATTTATGCAAACATGTCATATATTTATACAAACGGTCATATATTTATACAAACGGTCATATATTTATACAAATAGATAATCTATTTATACAAACAGGTCATATATTTATGCAAACAGGTCATATATTTATACAAACAGGTCATATATTTATGCAAACAGGTCATATATTTATACAAACATGTCATATATTTATACAAACATGTCATATATTTATGCAAACAGGTCATATATTTATACAAACATGTCATATATTTATACAAACAGGTCATATATTTATACAAATATGTCATATATTTATACAAACATGTCATATATTTATACAAACGGTCATATATTTATACAAACGGTCATATATTTATACAAACAGGTCATATATTTATACAAACAGGTCATATATTTATACAAACAGGTCATATATTTATACAAACAGGTCATATATTTATACAAACATGTCATATATTTATACAAACGGTCATATATAATAGGTCATATATTTATACAAACATGTCATATATTTATACAAACATGTCATATATTTATACAAACGGTCATATATAATAGGTCATATATTTATACAAACAGGTCATATATTTATACAAACATGTCATATATTTATACAAACGGTCATATATTTATACAAACAGGTCATATATTTATACAAACATGTCATATATTTATACAAACGGTCATATATTTATACAAACGGTCATATATTTATACAAACATGTCATATATTTATACAAACGGTCATATATTTATACAAACATGTCATATATTTATACAAACGGTCATATATTTATACAAACATGTCATATATTTATACAAACGGTCATATATTTATACAAACGGTCATATATTTATACAAACATGTCATATATTTATACAAACAGGTCATATATGTATACAAACAGGTCATATATTTATACAAACAGGTCATATATTTATACAAACGGTCATATATTTATACAAACGGTCATATATTTATTCAAATAGATAATCATAGGTCATATATTTATACAAACATGTCTATAAGTTGCTTTCTCCTCAATCCTACATGTATTTTCTTATTGTGATCATTATATTATGTAAAAATTGAAATAAAATATTGTTTAAACTAAACATGTCTATACAAATAGGTCATATATTTATACAAATAGGTCATATATTTATGCAAACATGGCATATATTTATACAAATAGGTAATCTATTTACCCACATGCTTATTGTCTCTCTATGTTGCAGATGAATTCATTTGATCACATGGATACAGAAGGGCCACAGGATCTCAGCATGGAAACCGGATATCATATAAATCACGTGGACAATTACTACGTCTGGTCCCAACATTCTGATGAATACCTGACCCCTGGCTCACCAAACTCTGAGTACGCGGACTACGGGGAAACACCCTCTGATATGTCCAGTCCTATGAGTCAATGATAGCAATTAGTGGGCTTTTCCAAATATTCTTAAGTGTCTAGTGAATAATCACAACGAGGCTGTGGAAGGCTGGGAGGTCACTCTCATAAAACAATCTATATAAGAGTTACTGGTCCATACACAGAGACGGGTGTGAAAAATGGCAACATAGAACTGTGGAATGCGCTGATAGATTGAGTGTAGAAAAGTGGAATGCCGTGGTTGATGACGTTACGCTGCAATATGGAACTGTGGAATGCGCTGATAGATTGAGTGTATAAACGTGGGATGCCGTGGTTGATGACGTTACGCTGCAACATGGAAATGTGGAATGCGCTGATAGATTGAGTGTAGTAACGTGGAATGTCGTGGTTGATGGCGTGTACGCTGCAACATGGAACTGTGGAATGCGCTGATAGATTGAGTGTAGACACGTGGAATGTCGTGGTTGATGACGTGTACGCTGTAGCAAGGAACTGTGGTGTGTCGTGTTAAATGGAGTGTAAAACTGTAACGTGGAAATGTGGACACTCGTGAAGTTACCCTGGCAACGTTTGCTAACGTGAGCTAACCTCGTGACGTCACATATGAGTCACAGTTGAGATTGCCAACATGACTGAAACTAAGTGGATATTTGTACAATTCGTGACGTCAGATCAAGAATGATTTCAGACAACATTTGACATGGATTTAAAACTTACATCAAATTATTCACCAAGTTTTACCATGTTGATTAACGTATTATTGTTCGTGTTCTCTGGCAAGTAAGCATAAGGTTTTGTTTACGTGTGTGTTCAAACAATACGGGGTAAATTTTCTTTTCTTTATTGCATGTCAGCAACATTACAATGTAAGAATTAAGGACCAGCTTGCGCTTTTTGTTTGCATTTACGGCAGCTCATGTTAATTGTAAAATGCAGACGACATTACGGGGTATGCTCAAAAACATATCCCGTGCATAGGTAAAACCCGTGCATTGATGCTCACTCAATATAACCGTGAGAATGGAGTGTGATGCCTACATGGTATGTATGTTTATAGCATTCCATGACTACAACAAACTGGATTGCAATCCAGTATAACCGTAACAGCATACAGTTAACTATTTATATGTTTATGCGTTGCATTTAATAACAATGATAAGTATTGGTGACTGTATTTGAACGTGGAAGAAATGCAGACTTATTGTGCGAATCATAGAAAACGCACACCTATACTAGAGGACATAGAAAACACACACTTTGGATAAGTGTGTTTTTACACGAAAAACAATAACTATACAGTCAAACCTGTGTTAGTGGTCACCTCCATTAAGCAGCCAACCTGTATTAAGCATCCAGTTTCCAAACATGTTGTTTTAATATACATTTAACCTCTATTAAGCAGCCACATGTGTTAAGCAGCCACTTTCTGTGATTCCCTTGGCTGGCTGCTTAAGACAGGTTTAACTGTATAAAACATAGTTTTAAACATTTTGGAATATTTTTAGCTGTTCAGTTTGTGTTTTGTAATAAAGATGTCTTTGATGGAATCCTTCGTATTTCGTTTTCATGTAATAATAATCATATAATGTAGGTGTGCGTTTTCTATGTCCTCTAGTATAATATTCTGTAAACCAACGACAGGCTATGTGCAGAAATCGAGTAGAAATGATGAAAGTACATATAATACGTATACTTACAAATATTGATTCATTAATTTATCGATTTATAAGATTGTAAACAACACATGCAATCATCGATTCTGTATCTGGTTATGTGCTGATATGAACAAAGTTGAAACGTGTTTCACAGTTGTATTCTGTATATGTTAAATTGTTGTTCTTCATGTTGACATTATAAACCCTAGTCAATGATGAGTGTATGTCCGTGCAACATGCACGAGGTGTGTAGCCAGTATCTACACGCAGCACGAGGTGTGTTACCAGTATCTACACGCAGCACGAGGTGTGTAGCCAGTATCTACACGCAGCACGAGGTGTGTTACCAGTATCTACGCGCAGCACGAGGTGTGTTACCAGTATCTACGCGCAGCACGAGGTGTGTAGCCAGTATCTACACGCAGCACGAGGTGTGTAGCCAGTATCTACACGCAGCACGAGGTGTGTTACCAGTATCTACGCGCAGCACGAGGTGTGTTACCAGTATCTACGCGCAGCACGAGGTGTGTAGCCAGTATCTACACGCAGCACGAGGTGTGTTACCAGTATCTACGCGCAGCACGAGGTGTGTTACCAGTATCTATGCGCAGCACGAGGTGTGTTACCAGTATCTACGCGCAGCACGAGGTGTGTAACCAGTATCTACGCGCAGCACGAGGTGTGTTACCAGTATCTACGCGCAGCACGAGGTGTGTAGCCAGTATCTACGCGCAACACGAGGTGTGTAGCCAGTATCTACGCGCAGCACGAGGTGTGTAACCAGTATCTACACACAGCACGAGGTGTGTTACCAGTATCTACACACAGCACGAGGTGTGTAACCAGTAACTACACACAGCACGAGGTGTGTTACCAGTAACTACACATGTCCACAATAACCACTGTGTTGGTAAGAACAGCTACATACAACGTCCACAATAACCACTGTGTGGGTAAGAACAGCGACATACAACGTCCACAATAACCACTGTGTTGGTACGAACAGCGACATACAACGTCCACAATAACCAGTGTGGGTAAAACACCACAGAACAGCGACATACAACGTCCACAATAACCACTGTGTTGGTACGAACAGCGACATACAACGTCCACAATAACCACTGTGTGGGTAAGAACAGCGACATACAACGTCCACAATAACCACTGTGTTGGTACGAACAGCGACATACAACGTCCACAATAACCACTGTGTTAGTAAGAACAGCTACATACAACGTCCACAATAACCACTGTGTTGGTAAGAACAGCTACATACAACGTCCACAATAACCACTGTGTTGGTAAGAACAGCTACATACAACGTCCACAATAACCACTGTGTTGATAAGAACAGATGCATACAACGTCCACAATAACCACTGTGTTGGTAAGAACAGCTACATACAACGTCCACAATAACCACTGTGTTGGTACGAACAGCGACATACAACGTCCACAATAACCACTGTGTTGGTACGAACAGCGACATACAACGTCCACAATAATCACTGTGTTGGTACGAACAGCGACATACAACGTCCACAATAACCACTGTGTTGGTACGAACAGCGACATACAACGTCCACAATAATCACTGTGTTGGTAAGAACAGCGACAACAACGTCCACAATAACCACTGTGTTGGTACGAACAGCGACATACAACGTCCACAATAACCACTGTGTTGATAAGAACAGATGCATACAACGTCCACAATAACCACTGTCTGTCTTCTCGTATTTCTTGCTCAACTTTCGATTATGTACATGCTGTTGTATTGTCCTTTGTAAACTTTTATAATATACAAACAAAACGGTTAAATGAACATTTTCAAAATCAAAAACATTTTTCAATATAGATAAATATTGCGACATGGGTCCTATGCTCCCCACATACCCATGTATGTCCTCTATAGAATAATTGATAAAGACGGATAGATTTAACATTGGCAACACGTATACATATACATATATATTTATTGACCAGATAATGTCCTAATAACAGATTATTTATGAAGATGGGTAATGTAACTGGTTATTCTTGTGCATGAGTCGATGTGTGTATTTTGTCAATTCTGTGTTGTATAATACATCATTATAAATTGTACATTTCATTCATTATCATGTAATTTGTTCAGTTTAAACAATTCTTCACAAATGTTTATTTATTATTTATTTATTATTTTCTGTGAATAAAGCGTGAATATTAATTATATTTCTTGTCATTAAACAATACCACGAAGTCGTGATAGCGCTGTGGATGCGCGTTCGCTTCAGGTGCGAAAGGTCCGGAGTTCGAGCCCCGCTGGAGCCATTACGATTATGCCCTTAGGCAAGGCATTTAAATTCCACGTTGCCTCTTCTCTCTCCCTCGTGGCGATGGATTCCATCAGGAATGAGGCCTCGAGAGTGATTAATATAAGTTTAAGAACTTGTTTCACAATCGAGCTAAAATAAATTTGTATAAACTAATACCACGATATAAGGAATTAACATACTTGTTATGGTGCCGTTACCATGGCAGCCTGGTGCACGTGTTCTTACATTGTTGCGACGTTACCATGGCAGCCTGGTGCACGTGTTCATACATTGTTGCGACGTTACCATGGCAGCCTGGTGCACGTGTGCATACATTGTTGTGCCGTTACCATGGCAGCCTGATGCACGTGTTCATACATTGTTGCGACGTTACCATGGCAGCCTGTGCACGTGTTCATACATTGTTGTGCCGTTACCATGGCAGCCTGGTGCACGTGTTCATACATTGTTGCGACGTTACTATGGCAGCCTGTGCACGTGTTCATACATTGTTGTGCCGTTACCATGGCAGCCTGGTGCACGTGTTCATACATTGTTGCGACGTTACCATGGCAGCCTGGTGCACGTGTACATACATTGTAGCGACGTTACCATGGCAGCCTGGTGCACGTGTGCATACATTGTTGCGACGTTACCATGGCAGCCTGGTGCACGTGTGTATACATTGTTGCGACGTTACCATGGCAGCCTGGTGCACGTGTGCATACATTGTTGCGACGTTACCATGGCAGCCTGGTGCACGTGTGCATACATTAAGAAGCTCGTCTCCACGAAACACGAGGTGATGCTTCCCGTACATTGCACGTGTGCCTGTGTAATAACATGCTATGTGGCAACCATATTAGTAATTATAAACCAGTTCTTGTCTAGTAATGGTGCAAGGAGAAGATAACCTAGCAGTGTCATTTCACCGAAATGTTGCCAAAAAGATCATGTTAGCAACATCCATGATTTGGCAAACAAACTTGGATCAAATCGTTGCATATATTCCTCGCTACGAAAGCTTGCAGTACCAGAATGAAATCTCGTCACAAACTCTATCTATCTAAGCATCTATATAATATTCTTGAAATGACAGAATCAGATATATATAACATACATATAGCAAATATAGTTCCAACAGTCGACGTTCAATTCATTGCTTTATCATGGACCTGGTGGAACGGTGTTGTATTGTATTTTATCATGGACCTGGTGGAACGGTATTGTATTGTATTTTATCATGGACCTGGTGGGACGATGTTGTTGTATTGTATTTTATCATGGACCTGGTGGGACGGTGTTGTATTGTATTTTATCATGGACCTGGTGGAACGGTGTTGTATTGTATTTTATCATGGACCTGGTGGAACGGTATTGTATTGTATTTTATCATGGACCTGGTGGGACGATGTTGTTGTATTGTATTTTATCATGGACCTGGTGGGACGGTATTGTATTGTATTTTATCATGGACCTGGTGGAACGGTATTGTATTGTATTTTATCATGGACCTGGTGGAACGGTATTGTATTGTATTTTATCATGGACCTGGTGGGACGATGTTGTTGTATTGTATTTTATCATGGACCTGGTGGAACGGTGTTGTATTGTATTTTATCATGGACCTGGTGGGACGGTGTTGTATTGTATTTTATCATGGACCTGGTGGGACGGTGTTGTATTGTATTTTATCATGGACCTGGTGGAACGGTGTTGTATTGTATTTTATCATGGACCTGGTGGGACGGTGTTGTATTGTATTTTATCATGGACCTGGTGGAACGGTGTTGTATTGTATTTTATCATGGACCTGGTGGAATGGTGTCGTATTGTATTTTATCATGGACCTGGTGGGACGGTGTTGTATTGTATTTTATCATGGACCTGGTGGGACGGTGTTGTATTGTATTTTATCATGGACCTGGTGGGACGGTGTTGTATTGTATTTTATCATGGACCTGGAGGGACGATGTTGTATTGTATTTTATCATGGACCTGGTGGAACGGTGTCGTATTGTATTTTATCATGGACCTGGTGGAACGGTGTTGTATTGTATTTTATCATGGACCTGGTGGAACGGTGTTGTATTGTATTTTATCATGGACCTGGTGGGACGGTGTTGTATTGTATTTTATCATAGACCTGGAGGGACGGTGTTGTATTGTATTTTATCATGGACCTGGAGGGACGATGTTGTATTGTATTTTATCATGGACCTGGTGGGACGGTGTTGTATTGTATTTTATCATGGACCTGGTGGAACGGTGTTGTATTGTATTTTATCATGGACCTGGTGGAACGGTGTTGTATTGTATTTTATCATGGACCTGGTGGAACGGTGTTGTATTGTATTTTATCATGGACCTGGTGGGACGGTGTCGTATTGTATTTTATCATGGACCTGGTGGAACGGTGTTGTATTGTATTTTATCATGGACCTGGTGGAACGGTGTTGTATTGTATTTTATCATGGACCTGGTGGAACGGTGTTGTATTGTATTTTATCATGGACCTGGTGGAACGGTGTTGTATTGTATTTTATCATGGACCTGGTGGGACGGTGTCGTATTGTATTTTAGTCTATACAAATTTATTTTATAGCTCGATTGTGAAACAAGTTCTTACAACTTATATTAATCACTCTCGAGACCTCATTCCTGATGGAATCCATCGCCACGAGGGAGAGAGAAGAGGCAATGTGGAATTTAAATGCCTTGTCTAAGGACACAACCGTAACGGCCCCAGCGGGGCTCGAACTCCGGACCATTCGCACCTGAAGCGAACGCGTATCCACTGCGCTATCACGACGTCCACACAATTGTATTGTATTTTATCATGGACCTGGAGGGACGATGTTGTCATATTGTGTTTACTTGTACTGTTTCATGGTATAGCGAGCAGTGTGCCAGACATAGTATCTTATTACTATTCTATCCAAATATTTATATGTAATGCTATAAGCGATCCTTGTGGTTCATTAGGAATGCTGTAAGCGATTTGTACTGACCGCCATGTTACCAATCTACAATAATAACACGCGTATAATGTTACATGTTTAGCAGTACTAATCATCGACATGCTATCGTAGATTATCCTACATTAATAAACATTTACCCTTCGTTAGTAAAAATGTATATATATTGTATCTCATGTATATATTCATCCATTTCTACAATGGTAGCACCCGTAGTAGTGCCGTACCATGTTAAATAACACAAAACAAAACTAGACAATTAAATATGTCCAGAATCTCAATCCTGTGACCATTCTCCGGCTGACATGTTTTGTTGGGTCCAGAATCTCAACCACGTGACCATTCTCCTGCTAACATGTTTTGTTGGGTCCAGAATCTCAACCCCGTGACCATTCTCTGGCTAACATGTTTTGTTGGGTCCAGAATCTCAATCCTGTGACCATTCTCCGGCTCACATGTTTTGCCGATTAATTTGACTTCTATGGACCTTTCATTAAAACATTTTAGAAACACGGCTCCTCGCAAAAATGAGGCTGAACGGTCGACCACAGACAAGCTATTGAAACTGGTAGTTATCGACTACTGAAGCTGGTAGTTATCGACTATTGAAACTGGTAGTTATCGACTACTGGTAGTTATCGACTACTGAAGCTGGTAGTTATCGACTACTGAAGCTGGTAGTTATCGACTACTGAAGCTGGTAGTTATCGACTACTGAACCTGGTAGTTATCGACTACTGAACCTGGTAGTTATCGACTACTGGTAGTTCTCGACTACTGAACCTGGTAGTTATCGAATACTGAACCTGGTAGTTATCGACTACTGGTAGTTATCGACTACTGAACCTGGTAGTTATCGACTACTGAACCTAGTAGTTCTCGACTACTGAACCTGGTAGTTATCGACTACTGAACCTGGTAGTTATCGACTACTGGTAGTTATCGACTACTGAACCTGGTAGTTATCGACTACTGAAGCTGGTAGTTATCGACTACTGAAGCTGGTAGTTATCGACTACTGAAACTGGTAGTTATCGACTACTGAAGCTGGTAGTTATCGACTACTGAAACTGGTAGTTATCGACTACTGGTAGTTATCGACTACTGAAGCTGGTAGTTATCGACTACTGAAGCTAATAGTTCTCGACTACTGAAACTGGTAGTTATCGACTACTGAAGCTGGTAGTTATCGACTACTGAAACTGGTAGTTATCGACTACTGAGGCTGGTAGTTATCGACTACTGGTAGTTATCGACTACTGAACCTGGTAATTATCGACTACTGGTAGTTATCGACTACTGAAGCTGATAGTTCTCGACTACTGAAACTGGTAGTTATCGACTACTGAACCTGGTAGTTATCGACTACTGAAGCTGGTAGTTATCGACTACTGAAGCTGGTAGTTATCGACTACTGAAGCTGGTAGTTATCGACTACTGAAGCTGGTAGTTATCGACTACTGAAACTGGTAGTTATCGACTACTGAAGCTGGTAGTTATCGACTACTGATGCTGGTAGTTATCGTCGACTACTGAAGCTGTTAGTTATCGACTACTGAAACTGGTAGTTATCGACTACTGAAGCTGGTAGTTATCGACTACTGATGCTGGTAGTTATCGACTACTGATGCTGGTAGTTATCGACTACTGGTAGTTATCGACTACTGAATCTGGTAGTTATCGACTACTGAACCTGGTAGTTATCGACTACTGGTAGTTCTCGACTACTGAACCTGGTAGTTATCGACTACTGAAACTGGTAGTTATCGACTACTGAAGCTGATAGTTCTCGACTACTGAAACTGGTAGTTATCGACTACTGAACCTGGTAGTTATCGACTACTCGTAGTTCTCGACTACTGAACCTGGTAGTTATCGACTACTGGTAGTTATCGACTACTGAACCTGGTAGTTATCGACTACTGGTAGTTATCGACTACTGAACCAGGTAGTTATCAACTACTGAAGCTGGTAGTTATCGACTACTGAAGCTGGTAGTTATCGACTACTGAAACTGGTAGTTATCGACTACTGAAGCTGGTAGTTATCGACTACTGAAACTGGTAGTTATCGACTACTGAAGCTGGTAGTTATCGACTACTGGTAGTTATCGACTACTGAACCTGGTAGTTATCGACTACTGGTAGTTATCGACTACTGAACCTGGTAGTTATCGACTACTGAAGCTGGTAGTTATCGACTACTGAAGCTGATAGTTTTCGACTACTGAAACTGGTAGTTATCGACTACTGAAACTGGTAGTTATCGACTACTGAAGCTGGTAGTTATCGACTACTGAAACTGGTAGTTATCGACTACTGAAGCTGGTAGTTATCGACTACTGGTAGTTATCGACTACTGAACCTGGTAGTTATCGACTACTGGTAGTTATCGACTACTGAAGCTGATAGTTCTCGACTACTGAAACTGGTAGTTATCGACTACTGAAGCTGGTAGTTATCGACTACTGAAGCTGGTAGTTATCGACTACTGAAGCTGGTAGTTATCGACTACTGAAACTGGTAGTTATCGACTACTGAAGCTGGTAGTTATCGACTACTGATGCTGGTAGTTATCGTCGACTACTGAAGCTGTTAGTTATCGACTACTGAAACTGGTAGTTATCGACTACTGAAGCTGGTAGTTATCGACTACTGATGCTGGTAGTCATCGACTACTGATGCTGGTAGTTATCGACTACTGAAGCTGGTAGTTATCGACTACTGATCTGGTAGTTATCGACTACTGAAGCTGGTAGTTATCGACTATTGGTAGTTATCGACTACTGAACCTGGTAGTTATCGACTACTGGTAGTTATCGACTACTGGTAGTTATCGACTACTGAAGCTGTAGTTATCGACTACTGAAGCTGGTAGTTATCGACTACTGAAGCTGGTAGTTATCGACTACTGAAACTGGTAGTTATCGTCGACTACTGAAGCTGGTAGTTATCGACTACTGAAGCTAGTAGTTATCGTCGACTACTGAAGCTGGTAGTTATCGACTACTGAAGCTGGTAGTTATCGTCGACTACTGAAGCTGCTAGTTATCGACTACTGGTAGTTATCGACTACTGAACCTGGTAGTTATCGACTACTGGTAGTTATCGACTACTGTTAGTTATCGACTACTGAAGCTGATAGTTATCGACTACTGAAGCTGGTAGTTATCGACTACTGAAGCTGGTAGTTATCGACTACTGAAACTGGTAGTTATCGTCGACTACTGAAGCTGGTAGTTATCGACTACTGAAGCTGGTAGTTATCGTCGACTACTGAAGCTGGTAGTTATCGACTACTGAAGCTGGTAGTTATCGTCGACTACTGAAGCTGGTAGTTATCGACTACTGAAGCTGGCAGTTATCGACTACTGAAGCTGGTAGTTATCGTCGACTACTGAAGCTGGTAGTTATCGACTACTGGTAGTTATCGACTACTGAACCTGGTAGTTATCGACTACTGGTAGTTATCGACTACTGGTAGTTATCGACTACTGGTAGTTATCGACTACTGGTAGTTATCGACTACTGAACCTGGTAGTTATCGACTACTGGTAGTTCTCGACTACTGAAACTGGTAGTTATCGACTACTGAAACTGGTAGTTATCGACTACTGAAGCTGATAGTTCTCGACTACTGAAACTGGTAGTTATCGACTACTGAACCTGGTAGTTATCGACTACTGGTAGTTCTCGACTACTGAACCTGGTAGTTATCGACTACTGGTAGTTATCGACTACTGAACCTGGTAGTTATCGACTACTGGTAGTTATCGACTACTGAAGCTGGTAGTTATCGACTACTGAAGCTGGTAGTTATCGACTACTGACACTGGTAGTTATCGACTACTGAAGCTGGTAGTTATCGACTACTGAAACTGGTAGTTATCGACTACTGAAGCTGGTAGTTATCGACTACTGGTAGTTATCGACTACTGAACCTGGTAGTTATCGACTACTGGTAGTTATCGACTACTGAACCTGGTAGTTATCGACTACTGAACCTGGTAGTTATCGACTACTGAAGCTGATAGTTTTCGACTACTGAAACTGGTAGTTATCGACTACTGAAACTGGTAGTTTATCGACAACTGAAGCTGGTAGTTATCGACTACTGAAACTGGTAGTTATCGACTACTGAAGCTGGTAGTTATCGACTACTGGTAGTTATCGACTACTGAACCTGGTAGTTATCGACTACTGGTAGTTATCGACTACTGAAGCTGATAGTTCTCGACTACTGAAACTGGTAGTTATCGACTACTGAAGCTGGTAGTTATCGACTACTGAAGCTGGTAGTTATCGACTACTGAAGCTGGTAGTTATCGACTACTGAAACTGGTAGTTATCGACTACTGAAGCTGGTAGTTATCGACTACTGATGCTGGTAGTTATCGTCGACTACTGAAGCTGTTAGTTATCGACTACTGAAACTGGTAGTTATCGACTACTGAAGCTGGTAGTTATCGACTACTGATGCTGGTAGTCATCGACTACTGATGCTGGTAGTTATCGACTACTGAAGCTGGTAGTTATCGACTACTGATCTGGTAGTTATCGACTACTGAAGCTGGTAGTTATCGACTACTGAAGCTGGTAGTTATCGACTATTGGTAGTTATCGACTACTGAACCTGGTAGTTATCGACTACTGGTAGTTATCGACTACTGGTAGTTATCGACTACTGAAGCTGATAGTTATCGACTACTGAAGCTGGTAGTTATCGTCGACTACTGAAGCTGGTAGTTATCGACTACTGAAGCTAGTAGTTATCGTCGACTACTGAAGCTGGTAGTTATCGACTACTGAAGCTGGTAGTTATCGTCGACTACTGAAGCTGCTAGTCATCGACTACTGGTAGTTATCGACTACTGAACCTGGTAGTTATCGACTACTGGTAGTTATCGACTACTGGTAGTTATCGACTACTGAAGCTGATAGTTATCGACTACTGAAGCTGGTAGTTATCGACTACTGAAGCTGGTAGTTATCGACTACTGAAACTGGTAGTTATCGTCGACTACTGAAGCTGGTAGTTATCGACTACTGAAGCTGGTAGTTATCGTCGACTACTGAAGCTGGTAGTTATCGACTACTGAAGCTGGTAGTTATCATCGACTACTGAAGCTGGTAGTTATCGACTACTGGTAGTTATCGACTACTGAAGCTGATAGTTATCGACTACTGAAGCTGGTTGTTATCGACTACTGAAGCTGGTAGTTATCGTCGACTACTGAAGCTGGTAGTTATCGACTACTGGTAGTTATCGACTACTGAACCTGGTAGTTATCGACTACTGGTAGTTATCGACTACTGGTAGTTATCGACTACTGAAGCTGGTAGTTATCGACTACTGAAGCTGGTAGTTATCGACTATGAAGCTGGTAGTTATCGACTACTGAAACTGGTAGTTATCGACTACTGAAGCTGGTAGTTATCGACTACTGAAACTGGTAGTTATCGACTACTGAGCTGGTAGTTATCGACTACTGGTAGTTATCGACTACAACTGGTATTATCGACTACTGGTAGTTATCGACTACTGAAGCTGATAGTTCTCGACTACTGAAACTGGTAGTTATCGACTACTGAACCTGGTAGTTATCGACTACTGAAGCTGGTAGTTATCGACTACTGAAGCTGGTAGTTATCGACTACTGAAGCTGGTAGTTATCGACTACTGAAGCTGGTAGTTATCGACTACTGAAGCTGGTAGTTATCGACTACTGAAGCTGGTAGTTATCGACTACTGAAGCTGGTAGTTATCGTCGACTACTGAAGCTGGTAGTTATCGACTACTGGTAGTTATCGACTACTGAAGCTGGTAGTTATCGACTACTGACTGGTAGTTATCGACTACTGGTAGTTATCGACTACTGGTAGTTATCGACTACTGGTAGTTATCGACTACTGAACCTGGTAGTTATCGACTACTGGTAGTTCTCGACTACTGAACCTGGTAGTTATCGACTACTGAAACTTGTAGTTATCGACTACTGAAGCTGATAGTTCTCGACTACTGAAACTGGTAGTTATCGACTACTGAACCTGGTAGTTATCGACTACTGGTAGTTCTCGACTACTGAACCTGGTAATTATCGACTACTGGTAGTTATCGACTACTGAACCTGGTAGTTATCGACTACTGGTAGTTATCGACTACTGAACCAGGTAGTTATCGACTACTGAAGCTGGTAGTTATCGACTACTGAAGCTGGTAGTTATCGACTACTGAAACTGGTAGTTATCGACTACTGAAGCTGGTAGTTATCGACTACTGAAACTGGTAGTTATCGACTACTGAAGCTGGTAGTTATCGACTACTGGTAGTTATCGACTACTGAACCTGGTAGTTATCGACTACTGGTAGTTATCGACTACTGAACCTGGTAGTTATCGACTACTGAAGCTGGTAGTTATCGACTACTGAAGCTGATAGATTTCGACTACTGAAACTGGTAGTTATCGACTACTGAAACTGGTAGTTTATCGACAACTGAAGCTGGTAGTTATCGACTACTGAAACTGGTAGTTTTCGACTACTGAAACTGGTAGTTATCGACTACTGAAACTGGTAGTTTATCGACAACTGAAGCTGGTAGTTATCGACTACTGAACCTGGTAGTTATCGACTACTGGTAGTTATCGACTACTGAAGCTGATAGTTCTCGACTACTGAAACTGGTAGTTATCGACTACTGAAGCTGGTAGTTATCGACTACTGAAGCTGGTAGTTATCGACTACTGAAGCTGGTAGTTATCGACTACTGAAACTGGTAGTTATCGACTACTGAAGCTGGTAGTTATCGTCGACTACTGAAGCTGTTAGTTATCGACTACTGAAACTGGTAGTTATCGACTACTGAAGCTGGTAGTTATCGACTACTGATGCTGGTAGTCATCGACTACTGATGCTGGTAGTTATCGACTACTGAAGCTGGTAGTTATCGACTACTGATCTGGTAGTTATCGACTACTGAAGCTGGTAGTTATCGACTACTGAAGCTGGTAGTTATCGACTATTGGTAGTTATCGACTACTGAACCTGGTAGTTATCGACTACTGGTAGTTATCGACTACTGGTAGTTATCGACTACTGAAGCTGATAGTTATCGACTACTGAAGCTGGTAGTTATCGACTACTGAAGCTGGTAGTTATCGACTACTGAAACTGGTAGTTATCGTCGACTACTGAAGCTGGTAGTTATCGACTACTGAAGCTAGTAGTTATCGTCGACTACTGAAGCTGGTAGTTATCGACTACTGAAGCTGGTAGTTATCGTCGACTACTGAAGCTGCTAGTTATCGACTACTGGTAGTTATCGACTACTGAACCTGGTAGTTATCGACTACTGGTAGTTATCGACTACTGTTAGTTATCGACTACTGAAGCTGATAGTTATCGACTACTGAAGCTGGTAGTTATCGACTACTGAAGCTGGTAGTTATCGACTACTGAAACTGGTAGTTATCGTCGACTACTGAAGCTGGTAGTTATCGACTACTGAAGCTGGTAGTTATCGTCGACTACTGAAGCTGGTAGTTATCGACTACTGAAGCTGGTAGTTATCGTCGACTACTGAAGCTGGTAGTTATCGACTACTGGTAGTTATCGACTACTGAAGCTGATAGTTATCGACTACTGAAGCTGGTTGTTATCGACTACTGAAGCTGGTAGTTATCGTCGACTACTGAAGCTGGTAGTTATCGACTACTGGTAGTTATCGACTACTGAACCTGGTAGTTATCGACTACTGGTAGTTATCGACTACTGGTAGTTATCGACTACTGAACCTGGTAGTTATCGACTACTGGTAGTTATCGACCACTGGTAGTTATCGAATACTGAAGCTGATAGTTATCGACTACTGAAGCTGGTAGTTATCGACTACTGAAGCTGGTAGTTATCGACTACTGAAACTGGTAGTTATCGTCGACTACTGAAGCTAGTAGTTATCGACTACTGAAGCTGGTAGTTATCGTCGACTACTGAAGCTGGTAGTTATCGACTACTGGTAGTTATCGACTACTGAAGCTGATAGTTATCGACTACTGAAGCTGGTAGTTATCGACTACTGAAGCTGGTAGTTATCGTCGACTACTGAAGCTGGTAGTTATCGACTACTGGTAGTTATCGACTACTGAACCTGGTAGTTATCGACTACTGGTAGTTATCGACTACTGGTAGTTATCGACTACTGGTAGTTATCGACTACTGGTAGTTATCGACTACTGAACCTGGTAGTTATCGACTACTGAAACTGGTAGTTATCGACTACTGAACCTGGTAGTTATCGACTACTGAACCTGGTAGTTATCGACTACTGGTAGTTATCGACTACTGAAGCTGATAGTTATCGACTACTGAAGCTGGTAGTTATCGACTACTGAAGCTGGTAGTTATCGACTACTGAAACTGGTAGTTATCGTCGACTACTGAAGCTGGTAGTTATCGACTACTGAAGCTGGTAGTTATCGTCGACTACTGAAGCTGGTAGTTATCGACTAATGAAGCTGATAGTTATCGTCGACTACTGAAGCTGGTAGTTATCGACTACTGGTAGTTATCGACTACTGAAGCTGATAGTTATCGACTACTGAAGCTGGTTGTTATCGACTACTGAAGCTGGTAGTTATCGTCGACTACTGAAGCTGGTAGTTATCGACTACTGGTAGTTATCGACTACTGAACCTGGTAGTTATCGACTACTGGTAGTTATCGACTACTGGTAGTTATCGACTACTGAACCTGGTAGTTATCGACTACTGGTAGTTATCGACTACTGGTAGTTATCGACTACTGAAGCTGGTAGTTATCGACTACTGAAGCTGGTAGTTGTCGACTACTGAAGCTGGTAGTTATCGACTACTGAAGCTGGTAGTTATCGTCGACTACTGAAGCTGGTAGTTATCGACTACTGAAGCTGGTAGTTATCGTCGACTACTGAAGCTGGTAGTTATCGACTACTGGTAGTTATCGACTACTGAAGCTGATAGTTATCGACTACTGAAGCTGGTAGTTATCGACTACTGAAGCTGGTAGATATCGTCGACTACTGAAGCTGGTAGTTATCGACTACTGGTAGTTATCGACTACTGAACCTGGTAGTTATCGACTACTGGTAGTTATCGACTACTGGTAGTTATCGACTACTGGTAGTTATCGACTACTGGTAGTTATCGACTACTGAACCTGGTAGTTATCGACTACTGAAACTGGTAGTTATCGACTACTGAACCTGGTAGTTATCGACTACTGAACCTGGTAGTTATCGACTACTGGTAGTTATCGACTACTGAACCTGGTAGTTATCGACTACTGGTAGTTATCGACTACTGGTAGTTATCGACTACTGAACCTGGTAGTTATCGACTACTGGTAGTTATCGACCACTGGTAGTTATCGAATACTGAAGCTGATAGTTATCGACTACTGAAGCTGGTAGTTATCGACTACTGAAGCTGGTAGTTATCGACTACTGAAACTGGTAGTTATCGTCGACTACTGAAGCTGGTAGTTATCGACTACTGAAGCTGGTAGTTATCGTCGACTACTGAAGCTGGTAGTTATCGACTACTGAAGCTGGTAGTTATCGTCGACTACTGAAGCTGGTAGTTATCGACTACTGGTAGTTATCGACTACTGAAGCTGATAGTTATCGACTACTGAAGCTGGTAGTTATCGACTACTGAAGCTGGTAGTTATCGTCGACTACTGAAGCTGGTAGTTATCGACTACTGGTAGTTATCGACTACTGAACCTGGTAGTTATCGACTACTGGTAGTTATCGACTACTGGTAGTTATCGACTACTGGTAGTTATCGACTACTGGTAGTTATCGACTACTGAACCTGGTAGTTATCGACTACTGAAACTGGTAGTTATCGACTACTGAACCTGGTAGTTATCGACTACTGAACCTGGTAGTTATCGACTACTGGTAGTTATCGACTACTGAAGCTGATAGTTATCGACTACTGAAGCTGGTAGTTATCGACTACTGAAGCTG
Organism: Archivesica marissinica; assembly: GCA_014843695.1. Taxonomy (NCBI): domain Eukaryota; kingdom Metazoa; phylum Mollusca; class Bivalvia; order Venerida; family Vesicomyidae; genus Archivesica; species Archivesica marissinica. The sequence continues at coordinate 71,594,944 of CM026399.1, forward strand.
GTAGTTATCGACTACTGAAACTGGTAGTTATCGTCGACTACTGAAGCTGGTAGTTATCGACTACTGAAGCTGGTAGTTATCGTCGACTACTGAAGCTGGTAGTTATCGACTAATGAAGCTGATAGTTATCGTCGACTACTGAAGCTGGTAGTTATCGACTACTGGTAGTTATCGACTACTGAAGCTGATAGTTATCGACTACTGAAGCTGGTTGTTATCGACTACTGAAGCTGGTAGTTATCGTCGACTACTGAAGCTGGTAGTTATCGACTACTGGTAGTTATCGACTACTGAACCTGGTAGTTATCGACTACTGGTAGTTATCGACTACTGGTAGTTATCGACTACTGAACCTGGTAGTTATCGACTACTGGTAGTTATCGACTACTGGTAGTTATCGACTACTGAAGCTGGTAGTTATCGACTACTGAAGCTGGTAGTTATCGACTACTGAAACTGGTAGTTATCGTCGACTACTGAAGCTGGTAGTTATCGACTACTGAAGCTGGTAGTTATCGTCGACTACTGAAGCTGGTAGTTATCGACTACTGAAGCTGGTAGTTATCGTCGACTACTGAAGCTGGTAGTTATCGACTACTGGTAGTTATCGACTACTGAAGCTGATAGTTATCGACTACTGAAGCTGGTAGTTATCGACTACTGAAGCTGGTAGTTATCGTCGACTACTGAAGCTGGTAGTTATCGACTACTGGTAGTTATCGACTACTGAACCTGGTAGTTATCGACTACTGGTAGTTATCGACTACTGGTAGTTATCGACTACTGGTAGTTATCGACTACTGGTAGTTATCGACTACTGGTAGTTATCGACTACTGAACCTGGTAGTTATCGACTACTGAAACTGGTAGTTATCGACTACTGAACCTGGTAGTTATCGACTACTGAACCTGGTAGTTATCGACTACTGGTAGTTATCGACTACTGAAGCTGGTAGTTATCGACTACTGAAGCTGGTAGTTATCGACTACTGAAACTGGTAGTTATCGTCGACTACTGAAGCTGGTAGTTATCGACTACTGAAGCTGGTAGTTATCGTCGACTACTGAAGCTGGTAGTTATCGACTACTGAAGCTGGTAGTTATCGTCGACTACTGAAGCTGGTAGTTATCGACTACTGGTAGTTATCGACTACTGAAGCTGATAGTTATCGACTACTGAAGCTGGTTGTTATCGACTACTGAAGCTGGTAGTTATCGTCGACTACTGAAGCTGGTAGTTATCGACTACTGGTAGTTATCGACTACTGAACCTGGTAGTTATCGACTACTGGTAGTTATCGACTACTGGTAGTTATCGACTACTGAAGCTGATAGTTATCGACTACTGAAGCTGGTAGTTATCGACTATTGAAGCTGGTAGTTATCGACTACTGAAACTGGTAGTTATCGTCGACTACTGAAGCTGGTAGTTATCGACTACTGAAGCTGGTAGTTATCGTCGACTACTGAAGCTGGTAGTTATCGACTACTGAAGCTGGTAGTTATCGTCGACTACTGAAGCTGGTAGTTATCGACTACTGGTAGTTATCGACTACTGAAGCTGATAGTTATCGACTACTGAAGCTGGTAGTTATCGACTACTGGTAGTTATCGACTACTGAACCTGGTAGTTATCGACTACTGGTAGTTATCGACTACTGGTAGTTATCGACTACTGAAGCTGATAATTATCGACTACTGAAGCTGGTAGTTATCGACTACTTAAACTGGTAGTTATCGACTACTGAACCTGGTAGTTATCGACTACTGAAACTGGTAGTTATCGACTACTGAACCTGGTAGTTATCGACTACTGAACCTGGTAGTTATCGACTACTGGTAGTTATCGACTACTGAAGCTGGTAGTTATCGACTACTGAAACTGGTAGTTATCGACTACTGGTAGTTATCGACTACTGAACCTGGTAGTTATCGACTACTGAAGCTGGTAGTTATCGACTAATGAAGCTGGTAGTTATCGACTACTGAACCTGGTAGTTATCGACTACTGGTAGTTATCGACTACTTGTAGTTATCGACTACTGAAGCTGGTAGTTATCGACTACTGAAGCAGGTAGTTATCGACTACTGGTAGTTATCGACTACTGAACCTGGTAGTTATCGACTACTGAAGCTGGTAGTTATCGACTACTGAACCTGGTAGTTATTGACTACTGGTAGTTATCGACTACTGGTAGTTATCGACTACTGAAGCTGATAGTTATCGACTACTGAAGCTGGTAGTTATCGACTACTGAAGCTGGTAGTTATCGACTACTGAACCTGGTAGTTATCGACTACTGGTAGTTATCGACTACTGGTAGTTATCGACTACTGGTAGTTATCGACTACTGAACCTGGTAGTTATCGACTACTGAAGCTGGTAGTTATCGACTACTGAAGCTGGTAGTTATCGACTACTGAACCTGGTAGTTATCGACTACTGGTAGTTATCGACTACTGGTAGTTATCGACTACTGAACCTGGTAGTTATCGACTACTGAACCTGGTAGTTATCGACTACTGAAGCTGGTAGTTATCGACTACTGAAGCTGATAGTTATCGACTACTGAACCTGGTAGTTATCGACTACTGGTAGTTATCGACTACTGAAGCTGGTAGTTATCGACTACTGAAGCAGGTAGTTATCGACTACTGGTAGTTATCGACTACTCAACCTGGTAGTTATCGACTTCTGAAGCTGGTAGTTATCGACTACTGAAACTGGTAGTTATCGACTACTGAACCTGGTAGTTATCGACTACTGGTAGTTATCGACTACTGAACCTGGTAGTTATCGACTACTGGTAGTTATCGACTACTGAACCTGGTAGTTATCGACTACTGAAGCTGGTAGTTATCGACTACTGAACCTGGTAGTTATCGACTACTGGTAGTTCTCGACTACTGAACCTGGTAGTTATCGACTACTGGTAGTTATCGACTACTGAAGCTGATAGTTATCGACTACTGAACCTGGTAGTTATCGACTACTGAAGCTGGTAGTTATCGACTACTGAACCTGGTAGTTATCGACTACTGGTAGTTATCGACTACTGAAGCGCCTGCTGTTTCGTTCATACAGATGCTATGTATATACGGGATGTTTCTACTATAGTTAGCGAGCTATTTTTGGGGGTAGCTGTTTTAGCTTACCGTATGACATCTCCATGTACAAGACCTCCCACCGCGGAGTACCAACTATCTCGACAAGACAATATACTCCGCGTTAATACAATGTCAATCAAATACAGCATACATATAGTGTATACAATTGCCATGTGTCACTATTCAATTATTGAATGCGAACTTTTCAAATTTAGATTTCATTGTTTATTTCAGTTTCATTAATGTACTTTTATCATTTATGAATACACTCCTAATTTGCATATTACTTAAAAGTACATTATTTGCGACATTACTATTGAAGCTTCATCGATCAGGTCTATACGTAAATACGGTAATATACGTAAATACGGTAATATACATATATACGGTAATATACATATATACGGTAATATACGTATATACGGTAATATACATATATACGGTAATATACGTAAATACGGTAATATACATATATACGGTAATATACGTAAATACGGTAATATACATATATACGGTAATATACGTAAATACGGTAATATACGTATATACGGTAATATACATATATACGGTAATATACGTAAATACGGTAATATACGTAAATACGGTAATATACATATATACGGTAATATACGTAAATACGGTAATATACATATATACGGTAATATACGTAAATACGGTAATATACATATATACGGTAATATACGTAAATACGGTAATATACATATATACGGTAATATACATAAATACGGTAATATACGTAAATACGGTAATATACATAAATACGGTAATATACATAAATACGGTAATATACATATATACGGTAATATACATATATACGGTAATATACGGTAATATACATATATACGGTAATATACATATATACGGTTAAGCGGAACAGTATGTTGTCGGTCCGCCTACGTGGTCGAGTGGGTAAGGTCGCTGACTTGTGTACCACTGTATATGAAGCAGATAGCAGTTTCTTACGAATGTTGGTGCACCAAGTACTGGTTCCCCGCTAGAGTCTCCCCAGGAAACGTGTTATTGGGTAACCTGCCCGTCGCTCAAATGAACAACCGATAGTGACGATAAATAAACGTAAATGTGTTTTATGTTTATTTATCGTCGCTACCGGTTGCCCATATGAGCGACGCCTCCTGAAGAGATTAGTAATTTTAGATTTTGGAGGTTAGTGCATGATACAGACAGAGACCCATTCCAGAGTCTCCTATGGTTATTTTACGTGCACGGTGTACAGCACCGACACGAGACCTCGGTTTAATGTCCTATCTGAAAGACTGTTAATTTTATTAGGGTCAGACGGGGGATCGAACCTGCGATCCCTGGATTACCAGTCCAGCGTTTTACCACTGGGCTACAGATCCGTCTGTAAAAACGTAAAACAATAAAGGAACGTATTTTATAGTTTCTATATGTTGGGGTATGCATTATTACGTGTCAGTTTTCACATACATCTATGGTCACGTGTCAAATGCTGCTTAATGTTCCGGTGAAACTCGTTGTATTGTCCGTTCTAAGATCTCGTCTTGATATAGCAAATGTCAGTGACGTCATCCAAGATTATGTATAAACTGCTTAATAAAATATAAGAAAATTTACAGCAAAATACAATGGTGTCATGGGAATAAATTTAATCTTACGTCAATACTTGTAATGTAAAAAATAACAGATCGTTAACACATAAAATCCTCAAGGCGAAATTGTGTTTGTTTTAATTCTGCTCCCGGTCGTGTCAGCTTAATGTATTACAAAGATATATACGCACTTTTATATTATTCTTTTACTATTATCAAATATTAATCCAAGTTTTTCCCGGTTTCAGAGTACGTTTTTACATAGAATCTCACGGAGACGATGCATATATTGTGTTCACGGGTTAAAGGTTAATCCCACATTCTCAAATCCGTTATTTAAACGTATGGACAGTAGGATAAACACGAGCGTTAAACAAATAAACTATGTTGACACGTTATTTTCTTAAGAACTTTGCGCTCACAACCCATGATCGCATTCTTAGATTATCACCATCAGAAAATAATCAGTGAAAATTGCTCCTAAACCATTATTTTTAGTCGGTTAGCTACGACTTCTATCCGCGAGGAATGTACTATGGAAACACTTGAAGTAACATTGATGGTAGATCATTATTTTGACACTGTTTTGTTTATTTTTATGTCAAACAAGATAATAATGAAACAATAATTGACAGTGATTATGTCGATGTAGTAATACTAAAAGAAATAGTGTAAATCAGCGTGTATTATTACGTTGCCCTGGTGACGACGTTGTCCGGGTCACATGCTAAGTCTGCTGTGATGTTGTAAATAATTAGTCTAGATTCCATTTCTCCTCAAATATCCGTATTATATAATACTACGTGAATTCTACACATACGTTGCTTGCCAATCTCTCTCCGCTAAATGATGAAGTGTGTACTAACTATGTTACCCGATCTTTATGAGGTCAACTAATGATTGCACGACATAAACCACACATGTTGACGTCCCTACGAGGTTAGATATATCGGGGGCAGATAGACCGAGGTTAGATATATCAGGGGCAGATATACCAAGGTTAGATATATCGGGGGCAGATATACCGAGGTTAGATATATAAGGGGGCAGATATACCGAGGTTAGATATATCGGGGACAGATATACCGAGGTTAGATATATCGTGGACAGTTATAACGAGGTTAGATATATCGTGGACAGTTATAACGAGGTTAGATATATCGTGGATAGTTATAACGAGGTTAGATATATCGTGGACAGTTATACCGAGGTTAGATATATCGTGGACAGTTATAACGAGGTTAGATATATCGTGGACAGTTATAACGAGGTTAGATATATCGTGGACAGTTATAACGAGGTTAGATATATCGGGGACATATATACCGAGGTTAGATATATCGTGGACAGTTATAACGAGGTTAGATATATCGTGGACAGTTATAACGAGGTTAGATATATCGTGGACAGTTATAACGAGGTTAGATATATCGTGGACAGTATAACGAGGTTAGATATATCGGGGACAGATATACCGAGGTTAGATATATCGTGGACAGTTATAACGAGGTTAGATATATCGTGGACAGTTATACCGAGGTTAGATATATCGTGGACAGTTATAACGAGGTTAGATATATCGTGGACAGTTATAACGAGGTTAGATATATCGTGGACAGTTATAACGAGGTTAGATATATCGTGGACAGTTATAACGAGGTTAGATATATCGTGGACAGTTATAACGAGGTTAGATATATCGTGATGAGATATCAGTGAGATATATGTTGGTTTCTGCGATGATGGTGTTGACAACTTTATCATAACACGTGCATGTCTACTACTACATAACACGTGCATGTCTACTACTGCATAACACGTGCATGTCTACTACTGCATTACACGTGCATGTCTACTACTGCATAACACGTGCATGTCTACTACTGCATAACACGTGCATGTCTACTACAGCATAACACGTGCATGTCTACTACTACATAACACGTGCATGTCTACTACTACATAACACGTGCATGTCTACTACTGCATAACACGTGCATGTCTACTACTGCATAACACGTGCATGTCTACTACTACATAACACGTGCACGTCTACTACTACATAACACGTGCATGTCTACTACTACATAACACGTGCACGTCTACTACTGCATAACACGTGCATGTCTACTACTGCATAACACGTGCATGTCTACAGAACGTTACTATTCATACATGCATTTAATTAATTAATTAATAAACTGTTGGTGGGGTAACTGTTTGGTACATGTGTGGTGTTTCTAGTTGTGAATAGACACACATTGAGTTAAGTGTTATCTAGACGAGATCTCCCAGTACCGACCACAATAGTATTAATTTATTTTCCAAACAAGAATTCATTTCATCGATGATTCCACAACGGCCAATATAAACACATAAAAGCGTGCTTAGGACAAGAATTCCTGCATTGATCTAACGGAAGCGGCAGATTATTGAAATTTGATCACCATGGCCATTGTTTGGTTAATCTCCAAAAATATTCCATACACGAAACTCAAACTTTCGAGAAAATTGGTATCAATATTTGAATTAACGGTTTGTTGCATTGTCTCTCTCGCCAAACATCTGGCCGTGTGTTTATGTGAGCATTGTACAGGGACATGGAGACTGGTGTAGGACCGCTGGCTTAAACTAACATACCAGTGGTCAAGATTAAGCGTAAAGGAAAATACAGGTGCCACTTGAGGGTCACGGCTTCACACCGATGTTAGATCTATATACACATCGCAAAAACGTAATGAAAACATGCATGGTTTCATCAACCAATCAGTGACAAGTATACATACAGTCCACTGTAATACATGATTCCCGGAATATAAATAACTCAATAGTATTATAATTAATAACTTCACAGACGGATCTGTAGTCCAGTGGTAACACGCTGGACTGGTAATCCAGGGATCGCAGGTTCGATTCCCCGTCTGACCCTAATACAATTAACAGTCTTTCAGATGGGACGTTAAACCGAGGTCTCGTGTCGGTGCTTTACACCGTGCACGTAAAAGAACCAGAGGAGACTCTGGAATGGGTCTCTGTCTGTATCATTGCACTATCCTCGAAACTCTAAAACGAATAATCTCTTCAGGAGGTGTCGCTCATATTGGTAACCGGTAGCGACGATAAATAAACGTAAAAACACACAATTAATAACTACGAAATATCCGACTGTCGGACACGAGGTACATGTAACGACAACAACAATCCGACATAGTCGCATCGGACGACGGCGCACAGCGCAACCCCCGCTACCGCTATTTGGCGGCAAGAACACAACGCATTTAAAACAACACTACATCAGTGAAAACACACATTTCTACAGAATGTATTTTCCTATTATATGGCATAATGTTTTTCCAAATATTTGCCTCAAATACTGAGTATTTCAACTAATAAACAAACGTCGTATACGCGGTTTGTTGACAACAAAATAATGTAAACATCCATGCGTAATACAACTAGTGTATCCTGAATAGCACGATTTATGGTACAATTTACCGTTATATCTCATATTTGTGCCTATATATTTGTAGACTATTCTTAGTTAAAGTATCTCTAAACGACATTATCTTGCGTTTAGTATTGACTCCGATGACAAAAGAAACGTCAATTCAGGAGCATGGGTGGCCGTCATATGAAATCATACTTTCAATCCACAAACACACTGTTTATTGATTCAGTATTAGTGTTCGAATGTATTCGGAAGAATTTGTAGTAGCGATGCATTTATACCTGAAAATATGCATGTCTTTGCCTTTTGCGATGTAATGTCGCTTTAAAGCATAGACATACTCTCTCCCTCGTGGCGATGGATTCCATCAGGAATGAGGTCTCGAGAGTGATTTATATAAGTTGAAATAACTTGTTTCGCAATCGAGCTAAAATAAATTTGTATAAACTAAAGCATAGACCACTATACGTGTACATGGCTTAACCAATAGCAGGCAGCTACTGTAACGCACACTACAAACACACAGTCCGCTTTCCGAAGAAATGAAACAACAAATACCCAGAGAACGTTACGCACAAAACACTAGATTTCTATAGTAAGAAAGAAGCTCAGAGATCGTGCAGTGCGGGCTCAGTGACGGGACATTATGAAGTGGTCCTTGTATTTGACCAAACATTATTTACGAAAGCAATCTAAATACTTTGAAACCACACTGCCAATAATTTCAAGAAGATCATTCCGCGGATTGGATGGTTCTATACAATATGACATTGCTTGCAACCATTGGAACATGTACGTAGAATGAGGTGTACGTACAGAATGTACATATAATGAGGTGTACGTACAGAAGGTACATAGAATGAGGTGTACGTACAGAAGGTACGTAGAATGAGGTGTACGTACAGAAGGTACATAGAATGAGGTGTACGTACAGAAGGTACATAGAATGAGGTGTACGTACAGAAGGTACATAGAATGAGGTGTACGTACAGAAGGTACATAGAATGAGGTGTACGTACAGAAGGTACATCGAATGAGGTGTACGTACAGAAGGTACATAGAATGAGGTGTACGTACATAAGGTACATAGAATGAGGTGTACGTACAAAAGGTACATCGAATGAGGTGTACGTACAGAAGGTACATATAATGAGGTGTACGTACATAAGGTACATAGAATGAGGTGTACGTACAGAAGGTACATAGAATGAGGTGTACATACAGTACATATAATGAGGTGTACGTACAGACGGTACATAGAATGAGGTGTGACCGAGTGGTATAGTGAGATGACTTCAAATAACTTGCTCACCGCTGAAAGTTGGAATCCACCTTGGGTGTCTAACTGGGGTGTGGAAGGCTGGTTGTTGTACATATTGACAACACAAACATAATGTCAAATACAAACATAGTGACAACACAAACGTAGTGACAACACAAACATAGTGATAACACAAACATAGTGATAACACAAACATAGTGATAACAGAAATATAGTGATAACAGAAATATAGAGAATATATCCTAACACAAGCATTTATCTCGCATTCTAGTATATATTTGCAACTTGGGAGTCCTCGACCAATCTCTGCTCTAAATAGTTCTACAAACACAGTAAATGATATTAATGCGCGTGTACATAAACTCCAGTAACTGTATAATTGTTGTGTTTCAGTTGTCATTGCCCAAAACTAGCCGTGTCTTTATTTTAATAGCCGTTTCAATAGAAGTTTGAATGACTTATTGAAATGGATTAAATCCAAATGAAGCGTACTTGATCTTTGTATTCCTTACAGAAATATGAACGCTAAACATATACTTTAACTAGGCTTATACCGACTTAGTCGTTGTCTCCTAGAGCGAACACGCTACACATTGATATCACCATTGCAAACTACACATTGATATCACCATTGCAAACTACACATTGATATCACCATTGCAAACTACACATTGATATCACCATTGCAAACTACAATACACAAAGCGAACACGCTACACACATTGATATCACCATTGCAAACTACAATACACAAAGCGAACAAGCTACACATTGATATCAACATTGCAAACTACAATACACAAAGCGAACACGCTACACATTGATATCAACATTGTAAACTACACATTGATATCACCATTGCAAACTACAATACACAAAGCAAACACGCTACACACATTGATATCACCATTGCAAACTACAATACACAAAGCGAACACGCTACACATTGATATCACCATTGCAAACTACAATACACAAAGCGAACACGCTACACATTGATATCACCATTGCAAACTACAATACACAAAGCGAACACGCTACACATTGATATCAACATTGCAAACTACAATACACAAAGCGAACACGCTACACATTGATATCAACATTGTAAACTACACATTGATATCACCATTGTAAACTACACATTGATATCACCATTGCAAACTACACAGTGATATCGCCATTGCAAACTACAATACACAAAGCGAACACACTCTACACATTGATATCACCATTGCAAAATAAACATTGATATCACCATTGCAAATTACAAAGCACAGAGCGAACACGCTACCCATTGATATCACCATTGCAAACTACACATTGATATCACCATTGCAAACCACACATTGATATCACAATTGCAAACTACATATTGATATCACCATTTGCAAACTACATATTGATATCACCATTGCAAACTACATATTGATATCACCATTGCAAACTGCAAAACATAGAGCTATCACTCTACACATTGATATCACCATTGCAAACTGCAAAACACAAAGCGAACACTATACACATTGATATCACCATTACAAACTACACATTGATATCACCATTACAAACTACACATTGATATCACCATTGCAAACTACATATTGATGTCAACATTTGCAAACTACACATTGATATCACAATTGCAAACTACATATTGATATCAACATTTGCAAACTACACATTGATATCACAATTGCAATCTACACATTGATATCACCATTGCAAACTGCAAACACAGAGCTATCACTCTACACATTGATATTACCATTGCAAACTACACATTGATATCACCATTGCACACTGCAAAACTCAAAGCGAACACTCTACACATTGATATCACCATTGCAAACTACACATTGATATCACCATTGCAAACTGCAAAACACAAAGCGAACACTCTACACATTGATATCACCATTGCAAACTACACATTGATATCACCATTGCAAACTACACATTGATACCACCATTGCAAACTACACATTGATACCACCATTGAAAACTACACATTGATACCACCATTGCAAACTACACATTGATACCACCCTTGCAAACTACACATTGATACCACCATTGCAAACTACACATTGATACCACCATTGCAAACTACACATTGATACCACCATTGCAAACTACAATACACAAAGCGAACACGCTACACATTGATATCAACATTGCAAACTACAATACACAAAGCGAACACACTCTACACATTGATATCACCATTGCAAACTACAAATTGATATCACCATTGCAAACTACACATTGATACCACCATTGCAAACTACACATTGATATCACCATTGCAAACTACACATTGATATCACTATTGCAAACTACACATTAATATCACCATTGCAAACTACAAAACTCTTCTTTTGGATAGAAATAAAACTATATGTTAGCAATTGACCAGTAACAGATAGCTAAACATGTAACAGATAGCTAAATGTGTAACAGATAGCTAAACATGTATCATATAGCTAAACATGTAACAGATAGCTAAATGTGTAACAGATAGCTAAATGTGTAACAGATAGCTAAACATGTATCAGATAGCTAAACGTGTAACAGATAGCTAAACATGTAACAGATAGCTAAACATGTAATAGATAGCTAAACATGTAACAGATAGCTAAACATGTAACAGATAGCTAAACATGTATCAGATAGCTAAACATGTAACAGATAGCTAAACGTGTAAACGATAGCTAAACATGCGACATATAGCTAAACATGTAACAGATAGCTAAACATGTAACCGATAGCTAAACATGTGACGTATAGCTAAACATGTAACATATAGCTAAACATGTAATAGATAGCTAAACATGTAACCGATAGCTAAACATGTAATAGATAGCTAAACATGTAATAGATAGCTAAACATGTAATAGATAGCTAAACATGTAATAGATAGCTAAACATGTAATAGATAGCTAAACATGCAACAGATAGCTAAACATGTAACCGATAGCTAAACATGTAACAGATAGCTAAACATGTAACAGATAGCTAAACATGTAACCGATAGCTAAACATGTAACAGATAGCTAAACATGTAACCGATAGCTAAACATGTAACCGATAGCTAAACATGTAACAGATAGCTAAACATGTAACAGATAGCTAAACATGTAACCGATAGCTAAACATGTAACAGATAGCTAAACATGTAACCGATAGCTAAACATGTAACAGATAGCTAAACATGTAACAGATAGCTAAACATGTAACCGATAGCTAAACATGTAACAGATAGCTAAACATGTAACCGATAGCTAAACATGTAACCGATAGCTAAACATGTAACAGATAGCTAAACGTGTACCAGATAGCGGTTGCATAAACATGTAACCGGAAGTGACATCACAATAAGGCACGTGCTTTCTTGCGATCATATTTGAATACGCCTCGTGTCGTAATCCTGTTCCTACATATAGCCGATGTTTCTCGTAAACTCTCCACTAGCTGAGAAGTATCAAAGAACAATCTGTCATCATCACGTGACATTTCTCGATCATTTTCTTATCAGTCTAAGCGAGAACGATTAGTGGAATTAACAGTTCTTTATCAAATTTTATCAACATTTCCGCTATGATCGTCTTTTATGCAAACACTGAGAGCAGAAGTTAAAAGGGGTCGTATCAGAATGGATTCCACGTCCTCATTTAACCTTTCAATTGTAAATTTACAGTTCAGAAATTTCTTATCAGCACCATTGTTGTTGTGTGTGATCAAATTATCGTTATTTAAAGCGAGAACTCGTCTGATGTTTGCATTATGGGATAGATATAAGTAATGGAGGATTTGCGTGCCCTGTATATAAGATTAATTCTCAAATCCCCATTAATCCATTTTATATTTAATCACAAGATATGGAATATATCTGTATAACACATATATGTTGTTGTGACATATAGCTGTATATCCCGTATATGTTGTTGTGGTATATAGCTGTATATCCCGTATATGTTGTTGTGGTATATAGCTGTATATCCCGTATATGTTGTTGTGGTATATAGCTGTATATGTTGTTGTGACATATAGCTGTATATCCCGTATATGTTGTTGTGGTATATAGCTGTATATGTTGTTGTGACATATAGCTGTATATCCCGTATATGTTGTTGTGGTATATAGCTGTATATCCCGTATATGTTGTTGTGACATATAGCTGTATATCCCGTATATGTTGTTGTTGTATATAGCTGTATATCCCGTATATGTTGTTGTGACATATAGCTGTATATCCCGTATATGTTGTTGTGGTATATAGCTGTATATCCCGTATATGTTGTTGTTGTATATAGCTGTATATCCCGTATATGTTGTTGTTGTGATATATAGCTGTATATCCCGTATATGTTGTTGTTGTATATAGCTGTATATCCCGTATATGTTGTTGTTGTATATAGCTGTATATCCCGTATATGTTGTTGTGGTATATAGCTGTATATCCCGTATATGTTGTTGTGGTATATAGCTGTATATCCCGTATATGTTGTTGTGGTATATAGCTGTATATCCCGTATATGGTATATAGCTGTATATCCCGTATATGTTGTTGTGGTATATAGCTGTATATCCCGTATATGTTGTTGTGGTATATAGCTGTATATCCCGTATATGTTGTTGTGGTATATAGCTGTATATCCCGTATATGTTGTTGTGACATATAGCTGTATATCCCGTATATGTTGTTGTTGTATATAGCTGTATATCCGTATATGTTGTTGTGGTATATAGCTGTATATCCCGTATATGTTGTTGTGGTATATAGCTGTATATCCCGTATATGTTGTTGTGGTATATAGCTGTATATCCCGTATATGTTGTTGTGGTATATAGCTGTATATCCCGTATATGTTGTTGTGGTATATAGCTGTATATCCCGTATATGTTGTTGTGGTATATAGCTGTATATCCCGTATATGTTGTTGTGGTATATAGCTGTATATCCCGTATATGTTGTTGTGGTATATAGCTGTATATCCCGTATATGTTGTTGTGGTATATAGCTGTATATCCCGTATATGTTGTTGTTGTGATATAGCTGTATATCCCGTATATGTTGTTGTGGTATATAGCTGTATATCCCGTATATGTTGTTGTGGTATATAGCTGTATATCCCGTATATGTTGTTGTTGTATATAGCTGTATATCCCGTATATGTTGTTGTGGTATATAGCTGTATATCCCGTATATGTTGTTGTGGTATATAGCTGTATATCCCGTATATGTTGTTGTGGTATATAGCTGTATATCCCGTATATGTTGTTGTGGTATATAGCTGTATATCCCGTATATGTTGTTGTGGTATATAGCTGTATATCCCGTATATGTTGTTGTGGTATATAGCTGTATATCCCGTATATGTTGTTGTTGTGGTATATAGCTGTATATCCCGTATATGTTGTTGTTGGTATATAGCTGTATATCCCGTATATGTTGTTGTGGTATATAGCTGTATATCCCGTATATGTTGTTGTGGTATATAGCTGTATATCCCGTATATGTTGTTGTGGTATATAGCTGTATATCCCGTATATGTTGTTGTGGTATATAGCTGTATATCCCGTATATGTTGTTGTGGTATATAGCTGTATATCCCGTATATGTTGTTGTGGTATATAGCTGTATATCCCGTATATGTTGTTGTTGTATATAGCTGTATATCCCGTATATGTTGTTGTGGTATATAGCTGTATATCCCGTATATGTTGTTGTGGTATATAGCTGTATATCCCGTATATGTTGTTGTTGTATATAGCTGTATATCCCGTATATGTTGTTGTGGTATATAGCTGTATATCCCGTATATGTTGTTGTGGTATATAGCTGTATATCCCGTATATGTTGTTGTTGTTATAGCTGTATATCCCGTATATGTTGTTGTTGTATATAGCTGTATATCCCGTATATGTTGTTGTGATATAGCTGTATATCCCGTATATGTTGTTGTTGTATATAGCTGTATATCCCGTATATGTTGTTGTTGTGATATAGCTGTATATCCCGTATATGTTGTTGTGGTATATAGCTGTATATCCCGTATATGTTGTTGTGGTATATAGCTGTATATCCCGTATATGTTGTTGTGGTATATAGCTGTATATCCCGTATATGTTGTTGTTGTATATAGCTGTATATCCCGTATATGTTGTTGTTGTGGTATATAGCTGTATATCCCGTATATGTTGTTGTGGTATATAGCTGTATATCCCGTATATGTTGTTGTTGTATATAGCTGTATATCCCGTATATGTTGTTGTGGTATATAGCTGTATATCCCGTATATGTTGTTGTGGTATATAGCTGTATATCCCGTATATGTTGTTGTGGTATATAGCTGTATATCCCGTATATGTTGTTGTGGTATATAGCTGTATATCCCGTATATGTTGTTGTGGTATATAGCTGTATATCCCGTATATGTTGTTGTGGTATATAGCTGTATATCCCGTATATGTTGTTGTTGTATATAGCTGTATATCCCGTATATGTTGTTGTGGTATATAGCTGTATATCCCGTATATGTTGTTGTGGTATATAGCTGTATATCCCGTATATGTTGTTGTTGTGGTATATAGCTGTATATCCCGTATATGTTGTTGTTGTGGTATATAGCTGTATATCCCGTATATGTTGTTGTGGTATATAGCTGTATATCCCGTATATGTTGTTGTGGTATATAGCTGTATATCCCGTATATGTTGTTGTGGTATATAGCTGTATATCCCGTATATGTTGTTGTGGTATATAGCTGTATATCCCGTATATGTTGTTGTGGTATATAGCTGTATATCCCGTATATGTTGTTGTGGTATATAGCTGTATATCCCGTATATGTTGTTGTGGTATATAGCTGTATATCCCGTATATGTTGTTGTTGTGGTATATAGCTGTATATCCCGTATATGTTGTTGTGGTATATAGCTGTATATCCCGTATATGTTGTTGTTGTGGTATATAGCTGTATATCCCGTATATGTTGTTGTGGTATATAGCTGTATATCCCGTATATGTTGTTGTGGTATATAGCTGTATATCCCGTATATGTTGTTGTTGTATATAGCTGTATATCCCGTATATGTTGTTGTGGTATATAGCTGTATATCCCGTATATGTTGTTGTGGTATATAGCTGTATATCCCGTATATGTTGTTGTTGTGGTATATAGCTGTATATCCCGTATATGTTGTTGTTGTGGTATATAGCTGTATATCCCGTATATGTTGTTGTTGTGGTATATAGCTGTATATCCCGTATATGTTGTTGTGGTATATAGCTGTATATCCCGTATATGTTGTTGTGGTATATAGCTGTATATCCCGTATATGTTGTTGTGGTATATAGCTGTATATCCCGTATATGTTGTTGTGGTATATAGCTGTATATCCCGTATATGTTGTTGTGGTATATAGCTGTATATCCCGTATATGTTGTTGTGGCATATAGCTGTATATCCCGTATATGTTGTTGTGGTATATAGCTGTATATCCCGTATATGTTGTTGTTGTGGTATATAGCTGTATATCCCGTATATGTTGTTGTGGTATATAGCTGTATATCCCGTATATGTTGTTGTGGTATATAGCTGTATATCCCGTATATGTTGTTGTTGTGGTATATAGCTGTATATCCCGTATATGTTGTTGTGGTATATAGCTGTATATCCCGTATATGTTGTTGTGGCATATAGCTGTATATCCCGTATATGTTGTTGTTGTATATAGCTGTATATCCCGTATATGTTGTTGTGGTATATAGCTGTATATCCCGTATATGTTGTTGTGGTATATAGCTGTATATCCCGTATATGTTGTTGTGGTATATAGCTGTATATCCCGTATATGTTGTTGTGGTATATAGCTGTATATCCCGTATATGTTGTTGTTGTATATAGCTGTATATCCCGTATATGTTGTTGTTGGTATATAGCTGTATATCCCGTATATGTTGTTGTTGTGTATATAGCTGTATATCCCGTATATGTTGTTGTTGTGACATATAGCTGTATATCCCGTATATGTTGTTGTGGTATATAGCTGTATATCCCGTATATGTTGTTGTGGTATATAGCTGTATATCCCGTATATGTTGTTGTGGTATATAGCTGTATATCCCGTATATGTTGTTGTGGTATATAGCTGTATATCCCGTATATGTTGTTGTTGTGGTATATAGCTGTATATCCCGTATATGTTGTTGTGGTATATAGCTGTATATCCCGTATATGTTGTTGTGGTATATAGCTGTATATCCCGTATATGTTGTTGTGGTATATAGCTGTATATCCCGTATATGTTGTTGTGGTATATAGCTGTATATCCCGTATATGTTGTTGTTGTATATAGCTGTATATCCCGTATATGTTGTTGTTGTATATAGCTGTATATCCCGTATATGTTGTTGTGGTATATAGCTGTATATCCCGTATATGTTGTTGTGGTATATAGCTGTATATCCCGTATATGTTGTTGTGGTATATAGCTGTATATCCCGTATATGTTGTTGTTGTATATAGCTGTATATCCCGTATATGTTGTTGTGGTATATAGCTGTATATCCCGTATATGTTGTTGTGGTATATAGCTGTATATCCCGTATATGTTGTTGTGGTATATAGCTGTATATCCCGTATATGTTGTTGTGGTATATAGCTGTATATCCCGTATATGTTGTTGTTGCATATAGCTGTATATCCCGTATATGTTGTTGTTGTATATAGCTGTATATCCCGTATATGTTGTTGTGGTATATAGCTGTATATCCCGTATATGTTGTTGTTGTATATAGCTGTATATCCCGTATATGTTGTTGTTGTGGTATATAGCTGTATATCCCGTATATGT
>CM026399.1:71614235-71655068 GCA_014843695.1 Archivesica marissinica
ACATGTGTCTGTGGTATACATAGTAGCTGGGGAGATACAAACAAGTGCTACATGTGTGTGTGGTATACATAGTAGCTGGGGAGATACAAACAAGTTGACAAGTTTCTGTGGTATACATAGTAGCTGGGGAGATACAAACTAGTCGATACAAGTGTCTGTGGTATACATAGTAGCTGTGGAGATACAAACATGTCGCTACAAGTGTCTGTGGTATACATAGCATCTGGGGAGATATAAACAAGTCGCTACAAGTGTTTGTGGTATACATAGTAGCTGGGGAGATACAAACAAGTTACAAGTGTATGTGGTATACATAGTAGCTGGGGAGATACAAACAAGTTACAAGTGTCTGTGGTATACATAGTAGCTGGGGAGATACAAACAAGTGTTATAAGTGTATGTGGTATACATTGTAGCTGGGGAGATACAAACAAGTGTTACAAGTGTCTGTGGTATACATAGTAGCTGGGGAGATACAAACAAGTAGTTACAAGTGTCTGTGGTATACATAGTAACTGGGGAGATACAAACAAGTTACAATTGTCTGTGGTATACATAGTAGCTGGGGAGATACAAACAAGTCGCTACAAGTTCCTGTGGTATACATAGTAGCTGGGGAGATACAATCACGTCGTTACAAGTTTTTGTGGTATACATAGTAGCTGGGGAGATACAAACAAGTCGTTACAAGTGTCTGTGGTATACATAGTAGCTGGGGAGATACAAACAAGTTGTTACAAGTTTGTGTGGTATACATAGTAGCTGGGGAGATACAAACAAGTCGTTACAAGTGTCTGTGGTATACATAGTAGCTGGGGAGATACAAACTAGTCGTTACAAGTGTCTGTGGTATACATAGTAGCTGGGGAGATACAAACAAGTCGCTACAAGTGTCTGTGGTATACATAGTAGCTGGGGAGATACAAACAAGTCGTTACAAGTGTCTGTGGTATACATAGTAGCTGGGGAGATACAAACAAGTCGCTACAAGTGTTTTTGGTATACATAGTAGCTGGGGAGATACAAACAAGTTACAAGTGTATGTGGTATACATAGTAGCTGGGGAGATACAAACAAGTCGTTACAAGTGCCTGTGGTATACATAGTAGCTGGGGAGATATTAACACGTTACAAGTGTCTGTGGTATACATAGTAGCTGGGGAGATACAAACAAGCCGCTACAAGTGCCTGTGTATATACAGTAGCTGGGGAGATACAAACAAGTCGTTACAAGAGCCTGTGGTATACATAGTAGCTGGCGAGATACAAACAAGTTACAAGTGTATGTGGTATACATAGTAGCTGGGGAGATACAAACAAGTCGTTACAAGTGTCTGTCGTATACGTAGTAGCTGGTGAGATAAAAACAAGCCGCTACAAGTGGATGTGGTATACATAGTTGCCATGGAGGTACAAACAAGTTACAAGTGCCTGTGGTATACATTGTAGCTGGGGAGATACAAACAAGCCGCTACAAGTGGCTGTGGTATACATAGTTGCCATGGAGATACAAACAAGTTACAAGTGTATGTGATATACATTGTAGCTGGGGAGATACAAACAAGTTACAAGTGTCTGTGGTATGCATAGTAGCTGGGGAGATACAAACAAGTTACAAGTGTATGTGGTATACATAGTAGCTGGGGAGATACACACAAGCTACAAGTTTCTGTGGAATACATTCTAGCTGGGGATATACAAACATGTCGCTGCAAGTGTCTGTGGTATACATAGTAGCTGGGGAGATACAAACAAGTTACAAGTGTCTGTGGTATACATAGTAGCTGGGGAGATACAAACAAGTTACACGTGTCTGTGGTATACATAGTAGCTAGGGAGATACAAACAAGTCGCTACATGTATGTGTGGTATACATATTAGCTGGGGATATTCAAGCAAGTCGTTACAAGTGTATGTAGTATACATAGTGGCTGGGGAGATATAAACAAGTCGCTACAAGTGTTTGAGGTATACATAGTAGCTGGGGAGATACAAACAAGTCGCTACAATTGTGTGTCGTATACATAGTAGCTGGGGAGAAACTAACAAGTTACAAGTGTCTGTGGTATACATAGTAGCTGGGGAGATACAAACAAGTTACAAGTGAATGTGGTATACATAGTAGCTGGGGAGATACAAACAAGTTACAAGTGTATGTGGTATACATAGTAGCTGGGGAGATACAAACAAGTTACAAGTGTATGTGGTATACATAGTAGCTGGGGAGATACAATCAAGTCGTTACAAGTGTCTGTGGTATACATAGTAGCTGGGGAGATACAAACAAGTCGCTACAAGTTTCTGTGGTATACATAGTAGCTGGGGAGATACAAACTAGTCGTTACAAGTGTGTGTGGTATACATTGTAGCTGGGGAGATACAAACTAGTCGTTACAAGTGTTTGTGGTATACATAGTAGCTGGGGAGATACAAACTAGTCGTTACAAGTGTGTGTGGTATACATAGTAGCTGGGGAGATACAAACTAGTCGTTACAAGTGTTTGTGGTATACATAGTAGCTGGGGAGATACAAACTAGTCGTTACAAGTGTGTGTGGTATACATAGTAGCTGGGGAGATACAAACAAGTTACAAGTGTATGTGGTATACATAGTAGCTGTGGAGATACAAACTAATCGTTACAAGTGTGTGTGGTATACATCGTAGCTGTGGAGATACAAACTAATCGTTACAAGTGTGTGTGGTATACATCGTAGCTGGGGAGATTCAAACAAGTCGCTACAAGTTCCTGTGGTATACATATTAGCTGGGGAGATTCAAACAAGTCGTTACAAGTTCCTGTGGTATACATAGTAACTGGGGAGATAAAAACAGGTCGCTACAAGTGTCTATAGTATACATAGTTGCTAAGGGAGATACAAGCTAGTCGATACAAGTTCCTGTGGTATATATAGTAACTGGGGAGATACAAACTAGTCGTTACAAGTGTATGTGGTATACATAGTAGCTGGGGAGATACAAACAAGGTACAAGTGTATATGGTATACATAGTAGCTGGTGAGATACAAACAAGTCATTACAAGTGTCTGTGGTATACATAGTAGCTGGGGAGTTACAAACAAGTCGTTACAATTGTCTGTCGTATACGTAGTAGCTGGTGAGATACAAACAAGCCGCTACAAGTGTCTGTGGTATACATAGTTGCCATGGAGATACAAACAAGTTACAAGTGCCTGTGGTATACATTGTAGCTGGGGAGATACAAACAACCGCTACAAGTGTCTATGGTATACATAGTAGCTGGGGAGATACAAACCAGCTACAAGTGTATGTGGTATACATAGTAGCTGGGGAGATACAAACCAGTTACAAGTGTCTATGGTATACATAGTAGCTGGGGAGATACAAACCAGCTACAAGTGTATGTGGTATACATAGTAGCTGGGGAGATACAAACCAGCTACAAGTGTCTATGGTATACATAGTAGCTTGGGAGATATAAACAAGTTACAAGTGTTTGTGGTATACATAGTAGCTGGGGAGATACAAACTAGTCGTTACAAGTGTATGTGGTATACATAGTAGCTGGGGAGATTCAAACAAGTTACAAGTGTATGTGGTATACATTGTAGCTGGGGAGATACAAACAAGTCGCTACAAGTGTTTGTGGTATACCTAGTCGCTGGGGAGATAAAAACAAGTCGCTACAAGTGTTTGTGGTATACATAGTAGCTGGGGAGATACAAACAAGTCGCTACAAGTGTTTGTGGTATACATAGTAGCTGGGGAGATACAAAGAAGTCGCTACAAGTGTTTGTGGTATACATAGTAGCTGGGGAGATACAAACAAGTCGCTACAAGTGTTTGTGGTATCCATAGTAGCTGGGGAGATACAAACAAGTCGCTACAAGTGTTTGTAGTATACATAGTAGCTGGGGGAGATTCAAACAAGTCGTTACAAGTTCCTGTGGTATACATAGTAGATGGAGAGATACAAACAAGTTACAAGTGCCTGTGGTATACATAGTAGCTGGGGAGACACAAACAAGCTACAAGTGCCTGTGGTATATATAGTAGCTGGGGAGATTCAAACAAGTCGTTACAAGTTCCTGTGGTATTCATATTAGCTGGAGAGATTCAAACAAGTCATTACAAATTCCTGTGGTATACATATTAGCTGGGGAGATTCAAACAAGTCGTTCCAAGTTCATGTGGTATACATAGTAGCTGGGGAGATACAAACAAGTCGTTACAAGTGTCTGTGGTATACATAGTAGCTGGGGAGATACAAACATGTTACAAGTGTATGTGGTATACATAGTAGCTGGGGAGATACAAACAAGCTACAAGTGCCTATGGTATATATAGTAGCTGGGGAGATACAAACAAGCTAAAAGTGCCTGTGGTATACATAGTAGCTGGGGAGATACAAACAAGTTACAAGTGCCTGTGGTATACATAGTAGCTGGGGAGATACAAACAAGCTACAAGTGCCTGTGGTATACATAGTAGCTGGGGAGATACAAACAAGTTACAAGTGTCTGTGGTATACATAGTAGCTGGGAGATACAAACAAGTTACAAGTGTCTGTGGTATACATAGTAGCTGGGGAGATACAAACAAGCTACAAGTGCCTGTGGTATACATAGTAGCTGGGGAGATACAAACAAGTTACAAGTGCCTGTTGTATACATAGTAGCTGGGAGATACAAACAAGTTACAAGTGCCTGTGGTATACATAGTAGCTGGGGAGATACAAACAAGTTACAAGTGCCTGTGGTATACATAGTAGCTGGGGAGATACAAACAAGTTACAAGTGTCTGTGATATACATAGTAGCTGGGGAGATACAAACAAGTTACAAGTGTATGTGGTATGCATAGTAGCTAGGGAGATACAAACAAGTTACAAGTGCCTGTGGTGTACATAGTAGCTGGTGAGATACAAACAAGTTACAAGTGTCTGTGGTATACATAGTAGCTGGGGAGATACAAACAAGTTACAAGTGTATGTGGTATACATAGTAGATGGGGAGATACAAACAAGTTACAAGTGTATGTGGTATACATAGTAGCTGGGGAGATACAAACAAGTCGCTACAAGTGTATGTGGTATACATAGTAGCTGGGGAGATACAACAAGTCGTTACATGTGTCTGTGGTATACATAGTAGCTGGGGAGATACAAACAAGTTACAAAATACATAGTAGCTGGGGAGATACAAACTAGTCGTTACAAGTTCCTGTGGTATACATAGTAACTGGGGAGATACAACAAGTCGCTACAAGTGTATGTGGTATACATAGTAGCTGGGGAGATTAAAACAAGTCGCTACAAGTTCCTGTAGTATACATATTAGCTGGGGAAATTCAAACAAGTCGTTACAAGTTCCTGTAGTATACATATTAGCTGGGGAGATTCAAACAAATCGTTCCAAGTGCCTGTGGTATACATAGTAGCTGGGGAGATACAAACAAGTCGCTACAAGTGTTTGTAGTATACATAGTAGCTGGGGAGATACAAACAAGTCGCTAGAAGTGTATGTTGTATACATAGTAGCTGGGGAGATACAAAGAAGTTACAAAATACATAGTAGCTGGGGAGATACAATAAGTCGTTACAAGTGTCTGTGGTATACATAGTAGCTGGGGAGATATAAAGAAGTTACAAAATACATAGTAGCTGGGGAGATACAACAAGTCATTACAAATGTCTGTGGTATACATAGTAGCTTGGGAGATACAAAGAAGTTACAAAATACATAGTAGCTGGGGAGATACAATAAGTCGTTACAAGTGTCTGTGGTATACATAGTAGCTGGGGAGATACAAACAAGTTACAAGTTTATGTGGTATACATAGTAGCTGGGGAGATACAAGCAAGTTACAAGTGCCTGTGGTATACATAGTAGCTGGGGAGATACAAACTAGTCGTTACAAGTGTGTGTGGTATACATATTAGCTGGGGGAGATTCAAACAAGTCGTTACTAGTTCCTGTGGTATACATAGTAGATGGAGAGATACAAACAAGTTACAAGTGCCTGTGGTATACATAGTAGCTGGGGAGATACAAACAAGCTACAAGTGCCTGTGGTATATATAGTAGCTGGGGAGATACAAACAAGTCGTTACAAGTGTCTGTGGTATACATAGTAGCTGGGGAGATACAAACAAGCTACAAGTGCCTGTGGTATATATAGTAGCTGGGGAGTTTCAAACAAGTCGTTACAAGTTCCTGTGGTATACATATTAGCTGGAGAGATTCAAACAAGTCATTACAAATTCCTGTGGTATACATATTAGCTGGGGAGATTCAAACAAGTCGTTCCAAGTTCCTGTGGTATACATAGTAGCTGGGGAGAAACAAACAAGTCGTTACAAGTGTCTGTGGTATACATAGTAGCTGGGGAGATACAAACATGTTACAAGTGTATGTGGTATAAATAGTAGCTGGGGAGATACAAACAAGTCGTTACAAGTGTGTGTGGTATACATAGTAGCTGGGGAGATACAAACAAGCTACAAGTGCCTATGGTATATATAGTAGCTGGGGAGATACAAACAAGCTAAAAGTGCCTGTGGTATACATAGTAGCTGGGGAGATACAAACAAGTTACAAGTGCCTGTGGTATACATAGTAGCTGGGGAGATACAAACAAGCTAAAAGTGCCTGTGGTATACATAGTAGCTGGGGAGATACAAACAAGTTACAAGTGCCTGTGGTATACATAGTAGCTGGGGAGATACAAACAAGTTACAAGTGCCTGTGGTATACATAGTAGCTGGAGAGATACAAACAAGTTACAAGTGCCTGTGGTATACATAGTAGCTGGGGAGATACAAACAAGTTACAAGTGCCTGTGGTATACATAGTAGCTGGGGAGGTAGAAACAAGCTACAAGTGACTGTGGTATACATAGTAGCTGGGGAGATACAAACAAGTTACAAGTGTATGTGGTATACATAGTAGCTAGGGAGATACAAACAAGTTACAAGTGCCTGTGGTGTACATATTAGCTGGTGAGAAACAAACAAGTTACAAGTGTCTGTGGTATACATAGTAGCTGGGGAGATACAAACAAGTTACAAGTGTATGTGGTATACATAGTAGCTAGGGAGGTACAAACAAGTTACAAGTGTATGTGGTATACATAGTAGCTGGGGAGATACAAACAAGTCGCTACAAGTGTCTGTGGTATACATAGTAGCTGGGGAGATACAACAAGTCGTTACATGTGTCTGTGGTATACATAGTAGCTGGGGAGATACAAACAAGTTACAAGTGTATGTGGTATACATAGTAGCTGGGGAGATACAAACAAGTCGCTACAAGTGTCTGTGGTATACATACTGTGGAAGTCGTGATAGCGCAGTGGATGCGCGTTCGCTTCAGGTGCGAAAGATCCGGAGTTCGAGCCCCGCTGGAGCCGTTACGATTGTGCCCTTAGGCAAGGCAATTAAATTCCACATTGCCTCTTCTCTCTCCCTCGTGGCGATGGATTCCATCAGGAATGAGGTCTCGAGAGTGATTAATATAAGTTGAAAGAACTTGTTTCGCAATCGAGCTAAAATAAATTTGTATAAACTATACATAGTAGCTGGGGAGATACAAACAAGTAACAAAATACATAGTAGCTGGGGAGATACAAACTAGTCGTTACAAGTTCCTGTGGTATACATAGTAACTGGGGAGATACAACAAGTCGCTACAAGTGTATGTGGTATACATAGTAGCTGGGGAGATTCAAACAAGTCGCTACAAGTTCCTGTAGTATACATATTAGCTGGGGAAATTCAAACAAGTCGTTACAAGTTCCTGTGGTATACATATTAGCTGGGGAGATTCAAACAAATCGTTCCAAGTGCCTGTGGTATACATAGTAGCTGGGGAGATACAAACAAGTCGCTACAAGTGTTTTTAGTATACATAGTAGCTGGGGAGATACAAACAAGTCGCTACAAGTTTATGTTGTATACATAGTAGCTGGGGAGATACAAAAAAGTTACAAAATAAATAGTAGCTGGGGAGATACAATAAGTCGTTACAAGTGTCTGTGGTATACATAGTAGCTGGGGAGATACAAAGAAGTTACAAAATACATAGTAGCTGGGGAGATACAACAAGTCATTACAAGTGTCTGTGGTATACATAGTAGCTTGGGAGATACAAAGAAGTTACAAAATACATAGTAGCTGGGGAGATACAATAAGTCGTTACAAGTGTATGTGGTATACATAGTAGCTGGGGAGATACAAACAAGTTACAAGTGTATGTGGTATACATAGTAGCTGGGGAGATACAAGCAAGTTACAAGTGCCTGTGGTATACATAGTAGCTGGGGAGATACAAACTAGTCGTAACAAGTGTGTGTGGTATACATAGTAGCTGGGGGAGATTCAAACAAGTCGTTACAAGTTCCTGTGGTATACATAGTAGATGGAGAGATACAAACAAGTTACAAGTGCCTGTGGTATACATAGTAGCTGGGGAGATACAAACAAGTCGTTACAAGTGTCTGTGGTATACACAGTAGCTGGGGAGATACAAACAAGCTACAAGTGCCTGTGGTATATATAGTAGCTGGGGAGATACAAACAAGTCGTTACAAGTGTCTGTGGTATACATAGTAGCTGGGGAGATACAAACAAGCTACAAGTGCCTGTGGTATATATAGTAGCTGGGGAGATTCAAACAAGTCGTTACAAGTTCCTGTGGTATACATATTAGCTGGAGAGATTCAAACAAGTCATTACAAATTCCTGTGGTATACA
Organism: Archivesica marissinica; assembly: GCA_014843695.1. NCBI lineage: Eukaryota > Metazoa > Mollusca > Bivalvia > Venerida > Vesicomyidae > Archivesica > Archivesica marissinica. The sequence goes on from CM026399.1 coordinate 71,622,968, forward strand.
TATTAGCTGGGGAGATTCAAACAAGTCGTTCCAAGTTCCTGTGGTATACATAGTAGCTGGGGAGATACAAACAAGTAGTTACAAGTGTATGTGGTATACATAGTAGCTGGGGAGATACAAACATGTTACAAGTGTATGTGGTATACATAGTAGCTGGGGAGATACAAACAAGTCGTTACAAGTGTCTGTGGTATACATAGTAGCTGGGGAGATACAAACAAGCTACAAGTGCCTATGGTATATATAGTAGCTGGGGAGATACAAACAAGCTAAAAGTGCCTGTGGTATACATAGTAGCTGGGGAGATACAAACAAGTTACAAGTGCCTGTGGTATACATAGTAGCTGGGGAGATACAAACAAGTTACAAGTGCCTGTGGTATACATAGTAGCTGGGGAGATACAAACAAGTTACAAGTGCCTATGGTATACATAGTAGCTGGGGAGATACAAACAAGTTACAAGTGCCTGTGGTATACATAGTAGCTGGGGAGGTGGAAACAAGCTACAAGTGCCTGTGGTATACATAGTAGCTGGGGAGATACAAACAAGTTACAAGTGTATGTGGTATACATAGTAGCTGGGGAGATACAAGCAAGTTACAAGTGCCTGTGGTATACATAGTAGCTGGGGAGATACAAACTAGTCGTAACAAGTGTGTGTGGTATACATAGTAGCTGGGGGAGATTCAAACAAGTCGTTACAAGTTCCTGTGGTATACATAGTAGATGGAGAGATACAAACAAGTTACAAGTGCCTGTGGTATACATAGTAGCTGGGGAGATACAAACAAGTCGTTACAAGTGTCTGTGGTATACATAGTAGCTGGGGAGATACAAACAAGCTACAAGTGCCTGTGGTATATATAGTAGCTGGGGAGATACAAACAAGTCGTTACAAGTGTCTGTGGTATACATAGTAGCTGGGGAGATACAAACAAGCTACAAGATATATAGTAGCTGGGGAGATTCAAACAAGTCGTTACAAGTTCCTGTGGTATACATATTAGCTGGAGAGATTCAAACAAGTCATTACAAATTCCTGTGGTATACATATTAGCTGGGGAGATTCAAACAGGTCGTTCCAAGTTCCTGTGGTATACATAGTAGCTGGGGAGATACAAACAAGTCGTTACAAGTGTCTGTGGTATACATAGTAGCTGGGGAGATACAAACATGTTACAAGTGTATGTGGTATACATAGTAGCTGGGGAGATACAAACAAGTCGTTACAAGTGTCTGTGGTATACATAGTAGCTGGGGAGATACAAACAAGCTACAAGTGCCTATGGTATATATAGTAGCTGGGGAGATACAAACAAGCTAAAAGTGCCTGTGGTATACATAGTAGCTGGGGAGATACAAACAAGTTACAAGTGCCTGTGGTATACATAGTAGCTGGAGAGATACAAACAAGTTACAAGTGCCTGTGGTATACATAGTAGCTGGGGAGATACAAACAAGTTACAAGTGCCTGTGGTATACATAGTAGCTGGGGAGATACAAACAAGTTACAAGTGCCTGTGGTATACATAGTAGCTGGGGAGGTGGAAACAAGCTACAAGTGCCTGTGGTATACATAGTAGCTGGGGAGATACAAACAAGTTACAAGTGTATGTGGTATACATAGTAGCTAGGGAGATACAAACAAGTTACAAGTGCCTGTGGTGTACATATTAGCTGGTGAGAAACAAATAAGTTACAAGTGTCTGTGGTATACATAGTAGCTGGGGAGATACAAACAAGTTACAAGTGTATGTGGTATACATAGTAGCTAGGGAGGTACAAACAAGTTACAAGTGTATGTGGTATACATAGTAGCTGGGGAGATACAAACAATTCGCTACAAGTGTCTGTGGTATACATAGTAGCTGGGGAGATACAACAAGTCGTTACATGTGTCTGTGGTATACATAGCAGCTGGGGAGATACAAACAAGTTACAAGTGTATGTGGTATACATAGTAGCTGGGGAGATACAAACAAGTCGCTACAAGTGTCTGTGGTATACATAGTAGCTGGGGAGATACAAACAAGTAACAAAATACATAGTAGCTGGGGAGATACAAACTAGTCGTTACAAGTTCCTGTGGTATACATAGTAACTGGGGAGATACAACAAGTCGCTACAAGTGTATGTGGTATACATAGTAGCTGGGGAGATTCAAACAAGTCGCTACAAGTTCCTGTAGTATACATATTAGCTGGGGAAATTCAAACAAGTCGTTACAAGTTCCTGTGGTATACATATTAGCTGGGGAGATTCAAACAAGTCGCTACAAGTGTTTTTAGTATACATAGTAGCTGGGGAGATACAAACAAGTCGCTACAAGTTTATGTTGTATACATAGTAGCTGGGGAGATACAAAAAAGTTACAAAATAAATAGTAGCTGGGGAGATACAATAAGTCGTTACAAGTGTCTGTGGTATACATAGTAGCTGGGGAGATACAAAGAAGTTACAAAATACATAGTAGCTGGGGAGATACAACAAGTCATTACAAGTGTCTGTGGTATACATAGTAGCTTGGGAGATACAAAGAAGTTACAAAATACATAGTAGCTGGGGAGATACAATAAGTCGTTACAAGTGTCTGTGGTATACATAGTAGCTGTGGAGATACAAACAAGTTACAAGTGTATGTGGTATACATAGTAGCTGGGGAGATACAAGCAAGTTACAAGTGCCTGTGGTATACATAGTAGCTGGGGAGATACAAACTAGTCGTAACAAGTGTGTGTGGTATACATAGTAGCTGGGGGAGATTCAAACAAGTCGTTACAAGTTCCTGTGGTATACATAGTAGATGGAGAGATACAAACAAGTTACAAGTGCCTGTGGTATACATAGTAGCTGGGGAGATACAAACAAGTCGTTACAAGTGTCTGTGGTATACACAGTAGCTGGGGAGATACAAACAAGTCGCTACAAGTTTATGTTGTATACATAGTAGCTGGGGAGATACAAAAAAGTTACAACATACATAGTAGCTGGGGAGATACAATAAGTCGTTACAAGTGTCTGTGGTATACATAGTAGCTGGGGAGATACAAACAAGATACAAGTGTATGTGGTATACATAGTAGCTGGGGAGATACAAGCAAGTTACAAGTGCCTGTGGTATACATAGTAGCTGGGGAGATACAAACAAGTCGTTACAAGTGTGTGTGGTATACATAGTAGCTGGGGGAGATTCAAACAAGTCGTTACAAGTTCCTGTGGTATACATAGTAGATGGAGAGATACAAACAAGTTACAAGTGCCTGTGGTATACATAGTAGCTGGGGAGATACAAACAAGCTACAAGTGCCTGTGGTATATATAGTAGCTGGGGAGATACAAACAAGTCGTTACAAGTGTCTGTGGTATACATAGTAGCTGGGGAGATACAAACAAGCTACAAGTGCCTGTGGTATATATAGTAGCTGGGGAGATTCAAACAAGTCGTTACAAGTTCCTGTGGTATACATATTAGCTGGAGAGATTCAAACAAGTCATTACAAATTCCTGTGGTATACATATTAGCTGGGGAGATTCAAACAGGTCGTTCCAAGTTCCTGTGGTATACATAGTAGCTGGGGAGATACAAACAAGTCGTTACAAGTGTCTGTGGTATACATAGTAGCTGGGGAGATACAAACATGTTACAAGTGTATGTGGTATACATAGTAGCTGGGGAGATACAAACAAGTCGTTACAAGTGTCTGTGGTATACATAGTAGCTGGGGAGATACAAACAAGCTACAAGTGCCTATGGTATATATAGTAGCTGGGGAGATACAAACAAGCTAAAAGTACCTGTGGTATACATAGTAGCTGGGGAGATACAAACAAGTTACAAGTGCCTGTGGTATACATAGTAGCTGGAGAGATACAAACAAGTTACAAGTGCCTGTGGTATACATAGTAGCTGGGGAGATACAAACAAGTTACAAGTGCCTGTGGTATACATAGTAGCTGGGGAGGTAGAAACAACATACAAGTGCCTGTGGTATACATAGTAGCTGGGGAGATACAAACAAGTTACAAGTGTATGTGGTATACATAGTAGCTAGGGAGATACAAACAAGTTACAAGTGCCTGTGGTGTACATAGTAGCTGGTGAGATACAAACAAGTTACAAGTGTCTGTGGTATACATAGTTGCTGGGGAGATACAAACAAGTTACAAGTGTATGTGGTATACATAGTAGCTAGGGAGGTACAAACAAGTTACAAGTGTCTGTGGTATACATAGTAGATGGGGAGATACAAATAAGTTACAAGTGTATGTTGTATACATAGTAGCTGGGGAGATACAAACAAGTCGCTACATGTGTCTGTGGTATACATAGTAGCTGGGGAGATACAAACAAGTTACAAAATACATAGTAGCTGGGGAGATACAAACTAGTCGTTACAAGTTCCTGTGGTATACATAGTAACTGGGGAGATACAACAAGTCGCTACAAGTGTATGTGGTATACATAGTAGCTGGGGAGATACAAACAAGCTACAAGTGCCTGTGGTATATATAGTAGCTGGGGAGATTCAAACAATTCGTTACAAGTTCCTGTGGTATACATATTAGCTGGAGAGATTCAAACAAGTCATTACAAATTCCTGTGGTATACATATTAGCTGGGGAGATTCAAACAGGTCGTTCCAAGTTCCTGTGGTATACATAGTAGCTGGGGAGATACAAACAAGTCGTTACAAGTGTCTGTGGTATACATAGTAGCTGGGGAGATACAAACAAGCTACAAGTGCCTATGGTATATATAGTAGCTGGGGAGATACAAACAAGCTAAAAGTGCCTGTGGTATACATAGTAGCTGGGGAGATACAAACAAGTTACAAGTGTCTGTGGTATACATAGTAGCTGGGGAGATACAAACAAGCTACAAGTGCCTGTAGTATATATAGTAGCTGGGGAGATACAAACAAGCTAAAATTGCCTGTGGTATACATAGTAGCTGGGGAGATACAAACAAGTTACAAGTGTTGTGGTATACATAGTAGCTGGGAGATACAAACAAGCTACAAGTGCCTGTAGTATATATAGTAGCTGGGGAGATACAAACAAGCTAAAAGTGCCTGTGGTATACATAGTAGCTGGGGAGATACAAACAAGTTACAAGTGCCTGTTGTATACATAGTAGCTGGAGAGATACAAACAAGTTACAAGTGCCTGTGGTATACATAGTAGCTGGGGAGATACAAACAAGTTACAAGTGCCTGTGGTATACATAGTAGCTGGGGAGGTAGAAACAAGCTACAAGTGTCTGTGGTATACATAGTAGCTGGGGAGATACAAACAAGTTACAAGTGTATGTGGTATACATAGTAGCTAGGGAGATACAAACAAGTTACAAGTGCCTGTGGTGTACATAGTAGCTGGTGAGATACAAACAAGTTACAAGTGTCTGTGGTATACATAGTAGCTGGGGAGATACAAACAAGTTACAAGTGTATGTGGTATACATAGTAGATGGGGAGATACAAACAAGTTACAAGTGTATGTGGTATACATAGTAGCTGGGGAGATACAAACAAGTCGCTACAAGTGTCTGTGGTATACATAGTAGCTGGGGAGATACAACAAGTCGTTACATGTGTCTGTGGTATACATAGTAGCTGGGGAGATACAAACAAGTTACAAAATACATAGTAGCTGGGGAGATACAAACTAGTCGTTACAAGTTCCTGTGGTATACATAGTAACTGGGGAGATACAACAAGTCGCTACAAGTGTATGTGGTATACATAGTAGCTGGGGAGATTCAAACAAGTCGCTACAAGTTCCTGTAGTATACATATTAGCTGGGGAAATTCAAACAAGTCGTTACAAGTTCCTGTGGTATACATATTAGCTGGGGAGATTCAAACAAATCGTTCCAAGTGCCTGTGGTATACATAGTAGCTGGGGAGATACAAACAAGTCGCTACAAGTGTTTGTGGTATACATAGTAGCTGGGGAGATACAAACAAGTCGCTAGAAGTGTATGTTGTATACATAGTAGCTGGGGAGATACAAAGAAGTTACAAAATACATAGTAGCTGGGGAGATACAATAAGTCGTTACAAGTGTCTGTGGTATACATAGTAGCTGGGGAGATATAAAGAAGTTACAAAATACATAGTAGCTGGGGAGATACAACAAGTCATTACAAATGTCTGTGGTATACATAGTAGCTTGGGAGATACAAAGAAGTTACAAAATACATAGTAGCTGGGGAGATACAATAAGTCGTTACAAGTGTCTGTGGTATACATAGTAGCTGGGGAGATACAAACAAGTTACAAGTGTATGTGGTATACATAGTAGCTGGGGAGATACAAGCAAGTTACAAGTGCCTGTGGTATACATAGTAGCTGGGGAGATACAAACTAGTCGTTACAAGTGTGTGTGGTATACATAGTAGCTGGGGGAGATTCAAACAAGTCGTTACAAGTTCCTGTGGTATACATAGTAGATGGAGAGATACAAACAAGTTACAAGTGCCTGTGGTATACATAGTAGCTGGGGAGATACAAACAAGTCGTTACAAGTGTCTGTGGTATACATATAGCTGGGGAGATACAAACAAGCTACAAGTGCCTGTGGTATATATAGTAGCTGGGGAGATACAAACAAGTCGTTACAAGTGTCTGTGGTATACATAGTAGCTGGGGAGATACAAACAAGCTACAAGTGCCTGTGGTATATATAGTAGCTGGGGAGATTCAAACAAGTCGTTACAAGTTCCTGTGGTATACATATTAGCTGGAGAGATTCAAACAAGTCATTACAAATTCCTGTGGTATACATATTAGCTGGGGAGATTCAAACAAGTCGTTCCAAGTTCCTGTGGTATACATAGTAGCTGGGGAGATACAAACAAGTCGTTACAAGTGTCTGTGGTATACATAGTAGCTGGGGAGATACAAACATGTTACAAGTGTATGTGGTATACATAGTAGCTGGGGAGATACAAACAAGTCGTTACAAGTGTCTGTGGTATACATAGTAGCTGGGGAGATACAAACATGTTACAAGTGTTGTGGTATACATAGTAGCTGGGGAGATACAAACAAGCTACAAGTGCCTATGGTATATATAGTAGCTGGGGAGATACAAACAAGCTAAAAGTGCCTGTGGTATACATAGTAGCTGGGGAGATACAAACAAGTTACAAGTGCCTGTGGTATACATAGTAGCTGGGGAGATACAAACAAGCTACAAGTGCCTGTAGTATATATAGTAGCTGGGGAGATACAAACAAGCTAAAAGTGCCTGTGGTATACATAGTAGCTGGGGAGATACAAACAAGTTACAAGTGTATGTGGTATACATAGTAGCTGGGGAGATACAAACAAGCTACAAGTGCATGTGGTATACATAGTAGCTGGAGAGATACAAACAAGTTACAAGTGCCTGTGGTATACATAGTAGCTGGGGAGATACAAACAAGTTACAAGTGTATGTGGTATACATAGTAGCTGGGGAGATACAAACAAGTTACAAGTGCCTGTGGTATACATAGTAGCTGGGGAGATACAAACAAGTTACAAGTGCCTGTGGTATACATAGTAGCTGGGGAGATACAAACAAGTTACAAGTGCCTGTGGTATACATAGTAGCTGGGGAGATACAAACAAGTTACAAGTGTATGTGGTATACATAGTAGCTGGGGAGATACAAACAAGTTACAAGTGCCTGTGGTATACATAGTAGCTGGAGAGATACAAACAAGTTACAAGTGCCTGTGGTATACATAGTAGCTAGGGAGATACAAACAAGTTACAAGTGCCTGTGGTATACATAGTAGCTGGGGAGGTAGAAACAAGCTACAAGTGCCTGTGGTATACATAGTAGCTGGGGAGATACAAACAAGTTACAAGTGTATGTGGTATACATAGTAGCTAGGAAGATACAAACAAGTTACAAGTGCCTGTGGTGTACATAGTAGCTGGTGAGATACAAACAAGTTACAAGTGTCTGTGGTATACATAGTAGCTGGGGAGATACAAACAAGTTACAAGTGTATGTGGTATACATAGTAGCTAGGGAGGTACAAACAAGTTACAAGTGTATGTGGTATACATAGTAGCTGGGGAGATACAAACAAGTCGCTACAAGTGTCTGTGGTATACATAGTAGCTGGGGAGATACAAACAAGTTACAAAATACATAGTACCTGGGGAGATATAACAAGTCGCTACATGTGTCTGTGGTATACATAGTAGCTGGGGAGATACAAACAAGTCGCTACAAGTGCCTGTGGTATACATAGTAGCTGGGGAGATTCAAACAAGTCGTTACAAGTTCCTGTGGTATACATATTAGCTGGGGAGATTCAAACAAGTCGCTACAAGTGTTTGTGGTATACATAGTAGCTGGGGAGATACAAACAAGTCGCTACAAGTTTATGTTGTATACATAGTAGCTGGGGAGATACAAAGAAGTTACAAAATACATAGTAGCTGGGGAGATACAATAAGTCGTTACAAGTGTCTGTGGTATACATAGTAGCTGGGGAGATACAAAGAAGTTACAAAATACATAGTAGCTGGGGAGATACAATAAGTCGTTACAAGTGTCTGTGGTATACATAGTAGCTGGGGAGATACAAACAAGTTACAAGTGTATGTGGTATACATAGTAGCTGGGGAGATACAAGCAAGTTACAAGTGCCTGTGGTATACATAGTAGCTGGGGAGATACAAACTAATCGTTACAAGTGTGTGTGGTATACATAGTAGCTGGGGAGATTCAAACAAGTCGTTACAAGTTCCTGTGGTATACATAGTAGATGGAGAGATACAAACAAGTTACAAGTGCCTGTGGTATACATAGTAGCTGGGGAGATACAAACAAGTTACAAGTGCCTGTGGTATACATAGTAGCTGGGGAGATACAAACAAGTCGTTACAAGTGTCTGTGGTATACATAGTAGCTGGGGAGATACAAACAAGCTACAAGTGCCTGTGGTATATATAGTAGCTGGGGAGATTCAAACAAGTCGTTACAAGTTCCTGTGGTATACATATTAGCTGGAGAGATTCAAACAAGTCATTACAAATTCTGTGTATACATATTAGCTGGGAGATCAAACAAGTTACAATTCTGTGGTATACATATTAGCTGGGGAGATTCAAACAAGTCGTTCCAAGTTCCGTTGGTATACATAGTAGCTGGGGAGATACAAACAAGTCGTTACAAGTGTCTGTGGTATACATAGTAGCTGGGGAGATACAAACATGTTACAAGTGTATGTGGTATACATAGTAGCTGGGGAGATACAAACAAGTCGTTACAAGTGTCTGTGGTATACATAGTAGCTGGGGAGATACAAACAAGGCTACAAGTGCCTGTGGTATACATAGTAGCTGGGGAGATACAAACAAGTGTTACAAGTGCCTGTGGTATACATAGTAGCTGGGGAGATACAAACAAGTTACAAGTGCCTGTGGTATACATAGTAGCTGGGGAGATACAAACAAGTACAAGTGCCTGTGGTATACATAGTAGCTGGGGAGATACAAACAAGTAAATGTGTGGTATACATAGTAGCTGGGGAGATACAAAAAGTTACAACAAGTGTCTGTGGTATACATATGTGGTAAGTAATACATAGTAGCTGGGGAGATACAAAAGTCTTACAAGTGTCTGTGGTATACATAGTAGCTGGGGAGATACAAACAAGTTACAAGTGTCTGTGGTATACATATTAGCTGGGGAGATACAAACAAGTTACAAGTGCCTGTGGTATACATAGTAGCTGGGAGATACAAACAAGTCGTTACAAGTGTCTGTGGTATACATAGTAGCTGGGGAGATACAAACAAGTTACAAGTGCCTGTGGTATACATAGTAGCTGGGGAGATACAAACAAGTCGTTACAAGTGTCTGTGGTATACATAGTAGCTGGGGAGATACAAACAAGCTACAAGTGCCTGTGGTATACATAGTAGCTGGGGAGATACAAACAAGTCGTACAAGTGTCTGTGGTATACATAGTAGCTGGGGAGATACAAACAAGCTACAAGTGCCTGTGGTATATATAGTAGCTGGGGAGATTCAAACAAGTCGTTACAAGTTCCTGTGGTATACATATTAGCTGGAGAGATTCAAACAAGTCATTACAATTCCTGTGGTATACATATTAGCTGGGGAGATTCAAACAAGTCGTTCCAAGTTCCGTTGGTATACATAGTAGCTGGGGAGATACAAACAAGTCGTTACAAGTGTCTGTGGTATACATAGTAGCTGGGGAGATACAAACATGTTACAAGTGTATGTGGTATACATAGTAGCTGGGGAGATACAAACATGTCGTTACAAGTGTCTGTGGTATACATAGTAGCTGGGGAGATACAAACAAGCTACAAGTGCCTATGGTTATATAGTAGCTGGGGAGATACAAACAAGGTAAAAGTGCCTGTGGTATACATAGTAGCTGGGGAGATACAAACAAGTTACAAGTGCCTGTGGTATACATAGTAGCTGGGGAGATACAAACTAGTCGTTACAAGTGTGTGTGGTATACATAGTAGCTGGGGGAGATTCAAACAAGTCGTTACAAGTTCCTGTGGTATACATAGTAGATGGAGAGATACAAACAAGTTACAAGTGCCTGTGGTATACATAGTAGCTGGGGAGATACAAACAAGCTACAAGTGCCTGTGGTATATATAGTAGCTGGGGAGATACAAACAAGTCGTTACAAGTGTCTGTGGTATACATAGTAGATGGGGAGATACAAATAAGTTACAAGTGTATGTTGTATACATAGTAGCTGGGGAGATACAAACAAGTCGCTACAAGTGTCTGTGGTATACATAGTAGCTGGGGAGATACAACAAGTCGTTACATGTGTCTGTGGTATACATAGTAGCTGGGGAGATACAAACAAGTTACAAAATACATAGTAGCTGGGGAGATACAAACTAGTCGTTACAAGTTCCTGTGGTATACATAGTAACTGGGGAGATACAACAAGTCGCTACAAGTGTATGTGGTATACATAGTAGCTGGGGAGATTCAAACAAGTCGCTACAAGTTCCTGTAGTATACATATTAGCTGGGGAAATTCAAACAAGTCGTTACAAGTTCCTGTGGTATACATGTTAGCTGGGGAGATTCAAACAAATCGTTCCAAGTGCCTGTGGTATACATAGTAGCTGGGGAGATACAAACAAGTCGCTACAAGTGTTTGTGGTATACATAGTAGCTGGGAAGATACAAACAAGTCGCTAGAAATGTATGTTGTATACATAGTAGCTGGGGAGATACAAAGAAGTTACAAAATACATAGTAGCTGGGGAGATACAACAAGTCATTACAAGTGTCTGTGGTATACATACTAGCTTTGGAGATACAAAGAGGTTACAAAATACATAGTAGCTGGGGAGATACAATAAGTCGTTACAAGTGTCTGTGGTATACATAGTAGCTGGGGAGATACAAACAAGTTACAAGTGTCTGTGGTATACATATTAGCTGGGGAGATACAAGCAAGTTACAAGTGCCTGTGGTATACATAGTAGCGTGGGAGATACAAACTAGTCGTTACAAGTGTGTGTGGTATACATAGTAGATGGAGAGATACAAACAAGTTACAAGTGCCTGTGGTATACATAGTAGCTGGGGAGATACAAACAAGTCGTTACAAGTGTCTGTGGTATACATAATAGCTGGGGAGATACAAACAAGCTACAAGTGCCTGTGGTATATATAGTAGCTGGGGAGATACAAACAAGTCGTTACAAGTGTCTGTGGTATACATAGTAGCTGGGGAGATACAAACAAGCTACAAGTGCCTGTGGTATATATAGTAGCTGGGGAGATTCAAACAAGTCGTTACAAGTTCCTGTGGTATACATATTAGCTGGAGAGATTCAAACAAGTCATTACAAATTCCTGTGGTATACATATTAGCTGGGGAGATTCAAACAAGTCGTTCCAAGTTCCGTTGGTATACATAGTAGCTGGGGAGATACAAACAAGTCGTTACAAGTGTCTGTGGTATACATAGTAGCTGGGGAGATACAAACATGTTACAAGTGTATGTGGTATACATAGTAGCTGGGGAGATACAAACATGTCGTTACAAGTGTCTGTGGTATACATAGTAGCTGGGGAGATACAAACAAGCTACAAGTGCCTATGGTTATATAGTAGCTGGGGAGATACAAACAAGGTAAAAGTGCCTGTGGTATACATAGTAGCTGGGGAGATACAAACAAGTTACAAGTGCCTGTGGTATACATAGTAGCTGGGGAGATACAAACAAGCTACAAGTGCCTGTAGTATATATAGTAGCTGGGGAGATACAAACAAGCTAAAAGTGCCTGTGGTATACATAGTAGTTGGGGAGATACAAACAAGTTACAAGTGTATGTGGTATACATAGTAGCTGGGGAGATACAAACAAGCTACAAGTGCATGTGGTATACATAGTAGCTGGAGAGATACAAACAAGTTACAAGTGCCTGTGGTATACATAGTAGCTGGGGAGATACAAACAAGTTACAAGTGTATGTGGTATACATAGTAGCTGGGGAGATACAAACAAGTTACAAGTGCCTGTGGTATACATAGTAGCTGGGGAGATACAAACAAGTTACAAGTGCCTGTGGTATACATAGTAGCTGGGGAGATACAAACAAGTTACAAGTGCCTGTGGTATACATAGTAGCTGGGGAGATACAAACAAGTTACAAGTGTATGTGGTATACATAGTAGCTGGGGAGATACAAACAAGTTACAAGTGCCTGTGGTATACATAGTAGCTGGAGAGATACAAACAAGTTACAAGTGTCTGTGGTATACATAGTAGCTGGGGAGATACAAACAAGTTACAAGTGTATGTGGTATACATAGTAGCTAGGGAGGTACAAACAAGTTACAAGTGTATGTGGTATACATAGTAGCTGGGGAGATACAAACAAGTCGCTACAAGTGTCTGTGGTATACATAGTAGCTGGGGAGATACAAACAAGTTACAAAATACATAGTAGCTGGGGAGATATAACAAGTCGTTACATGTGTCTGTGGTATACATAGTAGCTGGGGAGATACAAACAAGTCGCTACAAGTGTCTGTGGTATATATAGTAGCTGGGGAGATACAAACAAGTTACAAAATGCATAGTAGCTGGGGAGATACAAACTAGTCGTTACAAGTTCCTGTGGTATACATAGTAACTGGGGAGATACAACAAGTCGCTACAAGTGTATGTGGTATACATAGTAGCTGGGGAGATTCAAACAAGTCGCTACAAGTTCCTGTAGTATACATATTAGCTGGGGAGATTCAAACAAATCGTTCCAAGTGCCTGTGGTATACATAGTAGCTGGGGAGATAAAAACAAGTCGCTACAAGTGTTTGTGGTAAACATAGTAGCTGGGGAGATACAAACAAGTCGCTATAAGTGTATGTTGTATACATAGTAGCTGGGGAGATACAAAGAGGTTACAAAATACATAGTAGCTGGGGAGATACAATAAGTCGTTACAAGTGTCTGTGGTATACATAGTAGCTTGGGAGTTACAAAGAAGTTACAAAATACATAGTAGCTGGGGAGATACAATAAGTCGTTACAAGTGTCTGTGGTATACATAGTAGCTGGGGAGATACAAACAAGTTACAAGTGTATGTGGTATACATAGTAGCTGGGGAGATACAAGCAAGTTACAAGTGCCTGTGGTATACATAGTAGCTGGGGAGATACAAACTAATCGTTACAAGTGTGTGTGGTATACATAGTAGCTGGGGGAGATTCAAACAAGTCGTTACAAGTTCCTGTGGTATACATAGTAGATGGAGAGATACAAACAAGTTACAAGTGCCTGTGGTATACATAGTAGCTGGGGAGATACAAACAAGTCGTTACAAGTGTCTGTTGTATACATAGTAGCTGGGGAGATACAAACAAGCTACAAGTGCCTGTGGTATATATAGTAGCTGGGGAGATACAAACAAGTCGTTACATGTGTCTGTGGTATACATAGTAGCTGGGGAGATACAAACAAGTTACAAAATACATAGTAGCTGGGGAGATACAAACTAGTCGTTACAAGTTCCTGTGGTATACATATTAGCTGGAGAGATTCAAACAAGTCATTACAAATTCCTGTGGTATACATATTAGCTGGGGAGATTCAAACAGGTCGTTCCAAGTTCCTGTGGTATACATAGTAGCTGGGGAGATACAAACAAGTCGTTACAAGTGTCTGTGGTATACATAATACGCTGGGGAGTAACAAACATGTTACAAGTGTATGTGGTATACATAGTAGCTGGGGAGATACAAACAAGTCGTTACAAGTGTCTGTGGTATACATAGTAGCTGGGGAGATACAAACAAGCTACAAGTGCCTATGGTATATATAGTAGCTGGGGAGATACAAACAAGCTAAAAGTGCCTGTGGTATACATAGTAGCTGGGGAGATACAAACAAGTCGTTACAAGTGCCTGTGGTATACATAGTAGCTGGAGTTGTACAAACAAGTTACAAGTGTCTGTGGTATACATAGTAGCTGGGGAGATACAAACAAGTTACAAGTGCCTGTGGTATACATAGTAGCTGGGGAGGTAGAAACAAGCTACAAGTGTCTGTGGTATACATAGTAGCTGGGGAGATACAAACAAGTTACAAGTGTATGTGGTATACACAGTAGCTAGGGAGATACAAACAAGTTACAAGTGCCTGTGGTGTACATAGTAGCTGGTGAGATACAAACAAGTTACAAGTGTCTGTGGTATACATAGTAGCTGGGGAGATACAAACAAGTTACAATTGTATGTGGTATACATAGTAGCTAGGGAGGTACAAACAAGTTACAAGTGTCTGTGGTATACATAGTAGATGGGGAGATACAAACAAGTTACAAGTGTATATGGTATACATAGTAGCTTGGGATGTACAAACAAGTCGCTACAAGTGTCTGTGGTATACATAGTAGCTGGGGAGATACAACAAGTCGTTACAAGTGTCTGTGGTATACATAGTAGCCGGGGAGATACAAACAAGTTACAAAATACATAGTAGCTGGGGAGATACAAACTAGTCGTTGCAAGTTCATGTGGTATACATAGTAACTGGGGAGATACAACAAGGCGCTACAAGTGTATGTGGTATATATAGTAGCTGGGGAGATTCAAACAAGTCGCTACAAGTTCCTGTAGTATACATATTAGCTGGGGAGATTCAAACAAGTCGTTACAAGTTCCTGTGGTATACATATTAGCTGGGAAGATTCAAACAAATCGTTCCAAGTGCCTGTGGTAAACATAGTAGCTGGGGAGGTACAAACAAGTCGCTACAAGTGTTTGTGGTATACATAGTAGCTGGGGAGATACAAACAAGTCGTTACAAGTGTATGTGGTATACATAGTAGCTGGGGAGATACAAAGATGTTACAAAATACATAGTAGCTGGGGAGATACAATAAGTCGTTACAAGTGTCTGTGGTATACATAGTAGCTTGGGAGGTACAAAGAAGTTACAAAATACATAGTAGCTGGGGAGATACAATAAGTCGTTACAAGTGTCTGTGGTATACATAGTAGCTGGGGAGATACAAACAAGTTACAAGTGTATGTGGTATACATAGTAGCTGGGGAGATACAAGCAAGTTACAAGTGCCTGTGGTATACATAGTAGCTGGGGAGATACAAACTAGTCGCTACAAGTGTGTGTGCTATACATAGTAGCTGGGGGAGATTCAAACAAGTCGTTACAAGTTCCTGTGGTATACATATTAGCTGGGGAGATTCAAACAAGTCGTTACAAATTCCTGTGGCATACATATTAGCTGTGGAGATTCAAACAAGTCGTTCCAAGTTCCTGTGGTATACATAGTAGCTGGGGAGATACAAACATGTTACAAGTGTATGTGGTATAAATAGTAGCTGGGGAGATACAAACAAGTCGTTACAAGTGTCTGTGGTATACATAGTAGCTGGGGAGATACAAACAAGCTACACGTGCCTGTGGTATATATAGTAGCTGGGGAGATACAAACAAACTAAAAGTGCCTGTGGTATGCATAGTAGCTGGGGAGATACAAACAAGTTACAAGTGTATGTGGTATAAATAGTAGCTGGGGAGATACAAACAAGTTACAAGTGTATGTGGTATACATAGTAGCTAGGGAGATACAAACAAGTTACAAGTGTCTGTGGTATAAATAGTAGCTGGGGAGATACAAACAAGCTACAAGTGTCTGTGGTATACGTAGTAGCTGGCGAGATACAAACAAGTTACAAGTGTCTGTGGTATACATAGTAGCTAGGGAGATACAAACAAGTCGCTGCAAATGTCTGTGGTATACATAGTAGCTGGGAATATACAAACAAGTTACAAGTGTATGTGGTATACATAGTAGCTTGGGAGATACAAACAAGTTACAAGTGTGTGTGGTATACATAGTAGCTAGGGAGATACAAACAAGTTACAAGTGTCTGTGGTATACATAGTAGCTAGGGAGATACAAACACGTTACAAGTGTCTGTGATATACATAGTAGATAGGGAGATACAAACAAGTTACAAGTGCCTGTGGTATACATAATAGCTGGGGAGATACAAACAAGTTACAAGTGTATGTGGTATACATAGTAGCTGGGGAGATACAAACAATTCAATTTACAAGTGTATGTGGTATACATAGTAGCTGGGGAGATACAAACAAGTTACAAGTGTATGTGGTATACATAGTAGCTAGGGAGATACAAACAAGTTACAAGTGTCTGTGGTATGCATAGTAGCTGGGGAGATAAAGACAAGCTACAAGTGTCTGTGGTATACGTAGTAGCTGGGGAGATACAAACAAGTTACAAGTGTCTGTGGTATACATAGTAGCTAGGGAGATACAAACAAGTCGCTGCAAGTGTCTGTGGTATACATAGTAGCTGGGAATATGCAAACAAGTTACAAGTGTCTGTGGTATACATAGTAGCTAGGGAGATACAAACAAGTTACAAGTGTCTGTGGTATACCTAGTAGCTAGGGAGATACAAACAAGCTACAAGTGTATGTGGTATACATAGTAGCTAGGGAGATACAAACAAGCTACAAGTATCTGTGGTATACATAGTAGCTGGGGAGATACAAACAAGCTACAAGTGTATGTGGTATACATAGTAGCTAGGGAGATACAAACAAGCTACAAGTATCTGTGGTATACATAGTAGCTGGGGAGATACAAACAAGCTACAAGTGCCTGTGGTATACATAGTAGCTGGGGAGATACGAACAAGCTACAAGTGCCTGTGGTATACATAGTAGCTGGGGAGATACAAACAAGCTACAAGTGTATGTGGTACACATAGTAGCTGGGGAGATACGAACAAGCTACAAGTGCCTGTGGTATGCATAGTAGCTGGGGAGATACGAACAAGTTACAAGTGTATGTGGTAAACATTGTAGCTAGGGAGATACAAACAAGCTACAAGTGCCTGTGGTATACATAGTAGCTGGGGAGATACGAACAAGTTACAAGTGTATGTGGTAAACATTGTAGCTAGGGAGATACAAACAAGCTACAAGTGCCTGTGGTATACATAGTAGCTGGGGAGATACAAACAAGTTACAAGTGTCTGTGGTAGTAAGTATATTTGGAGTGCGTTCCTTGCATGTGTTTTCAACTCGCAGTTTACATGACTTGTACATATCCATCAATAACCTGTCCCTTCAGAGTGATTAAAGCCATTATGTTTATCAGCAAGCAGTTATGTGGTTAGCACTTTTGGCAGAGTATGAATACGTTCGGTATATAAACGAATGTTCTCAATATCGGTCAACAAGACTAGCAACTGGACAATAATAATAATAATAATAATACATTTTTGGACAGTACCAGATTACGTCAATATGCAAAGAACTTAACCTAGCCGAATGGTCCTGATATTGTAAGATAGGAATATATTGATAAGAAATAGTTTCTAAGGATATTCCAAGATATATAAAACGTTTTTTTATCTAAAAAATGAAATGAATTGTAAGAATGCTTCTGGAAAATAGATATTTAAGATAAGTCTTGCATGTAATACATCTGCTTGTAATGTATACATGTAGGGTTTTTACGCAGAATATTAAAAAGATATATACAGTAAATTAACTTTATTTATTTTATAAGCTAATAGTCGGGTATTACTGGAATAGTATATACGTACAGATCAACTCTAATGATTGAAGGACAATGTTAAATATACTTTCTCTATAAACTCGTTTATTTCCAGGATTAAAAGAAATGGAAGCTGCTACAATGATATGTATTATTAATGTGGACAGTGGCATACTAAATAAGAAAGATATATAGCTGAATTGATATGTATATACACGCCTGGCGTAGCTTGATATATGTGTAGGCACCATTAGGATTCCCCCTGAATAGTTTGAAAGTCTATCGGCGTAGCTGCATTCTGATCATTTTAAGGCCTGTTTTGACGAGTGATAATGAGCATTGTTGTGCAGTTCTGAAAATCTTCTTTAAATTTATCAATTTAAATGTAATAAAATTGCCGACTTATTTTCATATTCCACGGATTTGATACACATGCCCTTCATACCCTCCATATTCCACGGATTCGATACACATGCACCTTCATACCCTCCATATTCCACGGATTTGATACACATGCCCTTCATACCCTCCATATTCCACGGATTCGATACACATGTACCTTCATACCCTCCATATTCCACGGATTCGATACACATGCACCTTCATACCCTACATTTGAAATTGCATTTTCATATTTACGATTTTTGAAGAGCATATGTAGGCAGTGCATATATTATAAAGTTACGCCAGAATAGGCCTACTCAGTCACCGCAGAAGATGTTCAACAAGAGCGCAATCCATCGTCTCATAAGACGGACGGAGGCTGATGACGCCATTGCACTCGTACACATTAAAGCACGTCTCGATTGGGAAATATATCTACTAGTGTTGATATCATTCAGCATTTCAGTCTCACCCATGCACACCCACCCATGTACACCCACCCATGTATACCCACCCATGTACACCCACCCATGCACACCCACCCATGTACACCCACCCATGTACACCTATCCATGTACACCCACCCATGCACACCCACCCATGCACACACACCCATGTACACCCATGTACATCATTTAATATACAATGATTTACATATCTAATAGTACATTGTCACTCAAATCTGAATTACAAGAGACTTTGCCCTAGAGTATTGAAGTGTTACACATCTCCATGTATATACATAAATATGGTAGCAGCCGCTAATTGAATATAAAATTCAAACAAAACGGGATTAGATGAAAAGCACTGAGATCCAAAACGGGCACTAATGTACATCGGACGACGGACGACAAACGGGCACTAATGTACCTCGGACGACGGACGACAAACGGGCACTAATGTACATCGGACGACGGACGACAAACGGGCACTAATGTACATCGGACGACGGACGACAAACGGGCACTAATGTACATCGGACGACAAACGGGCACTAATGTACATCGGACGACGGACGACAAACGGGCACTAATGTACATCGGACGACGGACGACAAACGGGCACTAATGTACCTCGGACGACGGACGACAAACGGGCACTAATGTACATCGGACGACGGACGACAAACGGGCACTAATGTACATCGGACGACGGACGACAAACGGGCACTAATGTACATCGGACGACAAACGGGCACTAATGTACATCGGACGACAAACGGGCACTAATGTACATCGGACGACGGACGACAAACGGGCACTAATGTACATCGGACGACGGACGACAAACGGGCACTAATGTACATCGGACGACGGACGACAAACGGGCACTAATGTACATCGGACGACGGACGACAAACGGGCACTAATGTACATCGGACGACGGACGACAAACGGGCACTAATGTACATCGGACGAAGGACGACAAACGGGCACTAATGTACATCGGACGACGGACGACAAACGGGCACTAATGTACATCGGACGACGGACGACAAACGGGCACTAATGTACATCGGACGAAGGACGACAAACGGGCACTAATGTACATCGGACGACGGACGACAAACGGGCACTAATGTACATCGGACGACGGACGACAAACGGGCACTAATGTACATCGGACGATGGACGACAAACGGGTACTAATGTACATCGAACGACGGACGACAAACGGGCACTAATGTACATTGGACGACGGACGACAATCGGGCACTAATGTACATCGGACGACGGACAGCCACATTGCGGTAGCTATCAACACATTATTTACATAACAACAGCATTATTTACCTAACAACCGCATTATTTACCTAACAACAGCATTATTTACATAACAACAGCATTATTTACCTAACAACCGCATTATTTACCTAACAACAGCATTTTTGTACATAACAACAGCATTATTTACCTAACAACCGCATTATTTACCTAACAACAGCATTATTTACATAACAACAGCATTATTTACCTAACAACAGCATTATTTACCTAACAACCGCATTATTTACCTAACAACAGCATTATTTACCTAACAACAGCATTATTTACCTAACAACCGCATTATTTACATAACAACAACATTATTTACCTAACAACAGCATTATTTACCTAACAACCGCATTATTTACCTAACAACAGCATTATTTACCTAACAACAGCAATATTTACCTAACAACCGCATTATTTACCTAACAACAGCATTATTTACATAACAACAGCTGTACCGTCTTATTTTAAATCCGGCGACCGATGTCAACAGGTCTATCATATATACAATTTACACAGAAACACAATATATCATCCAAGCATTATTAATGTAGTCAAATCGCTATTAAACTCGACCTCCGTAACAAAGAACACACATCAAGCCATATACCAAACACTGCACTGTGACTTCTAAATAGAGACAACCTGTCAACAATATCTCACTGTTTCACATTCCAGATGGTGCGCGTTACATACAGTTTTGAATGTACATGTACATTACTTACCAGATTTCCCCACGCCTAGAGCTCCCAATAGCACGATGTTGTACTCCGTCCGCTTCCGCCCGCTCATCTTGTCCACCCAGACGATCAACTATATTTATTATATAAATTATACATATAAATTTTATAGAACACTATGATTAACCTAGGTTTCAAATTGATTTCTTCTCCAATATTACCGAATATCATATAACTTGAACGCACATTTGTTTACATCTTCACTTGGTTTAATTTCCAAACAATAGTATGTATAGAGTCTAGTCTGTGTTACAGAGCATACAAACATACGAAGAACAAAAACTCTGTGATTTTGTTAATTTCATAACGGCATTAATACGCAAACACGTAATAACATGCCAAACGTTCATGGAATCGTTCGAATGGTGTATTTATAGGCAAGTGAACTACTGCTAGTGATAGGAGAATCGTAAAGGTAAGAACTACACTTCCCGCAGTAGTACCTGCAATATTTGTTTACAAATACTCCATACATACACAGTATGCCAATAAGAGACATACAGCTTGCACAGTGTGAACAACGAGACAACAGTTGTATGTATATAAACTATGAAAACCTCAAAGCAAATTATAATTATTTGGGATAGATAAAAAATACTTAAAAGATGCAACACTGATCTTATTGGAATATTCAAATATAATATATTACCTATATGAGGTAGCGTCCTTTCCATGGAAACGTCATTTGTAATTAAACAAAGTATGAGCTACCACATTTTCTTTGGAAACGCCATTTGTAATTAACTAAAATATGAGTTATCTCATTTTCTTTGGAAACGCCACTTGTAATTAAGTACAGTATGAGGTACCTCACTTTCATTGAAAACAACTTTGTAATTAAACAAACTATGAGTTACATACTCCATTTTTATATAAGCAAAATATGAGTTACCTCCCTTTCTTAGAAAGCGCCATTTATAATTAAGTCAAGTATGATTTACCTCCATTTCTTTGGAAACATCTTAATTATGTAAAATATGAATTACCTCCCTTTAATAGAAAGCGCCAATTGTAATTAAGTAACATATGAGTTATCTCCCTATAAATAGCGTCATTTGTAATTGAGTAAAATATCAACAGAAAGTGCCATTTGTTATTAAGTTTAATTTCTTTCTTTGGAAACGCAATTTGAAATTAACCAACATATGAGTTAACTGCCATTCATAGAAAACGCCATTTGTAATTATGTAAATTATCAGTTACCTCCATACCTTCACTTCTTTGTAAACAACATTATAATTAGGTAAATTATGAATGACATCCATTTTATAGAAAGCGCCATTTGTAATTAAGTAAAATATGAGTTACCCTCCCACCTTACACAGAATGAGGATACAAGGAGCGCTTTTTACTCCTCGTACTTCTACAATGATACAAACACATATCAGAGACATCATCAGGCATGCTTGGTATGGAAGACTCTAAAGCACATATTGTTCAAATTTTCAAGTCTTCTCAAATGATGTGCCATTCTGTCAGCCTCATCGGTTAGATTGGCGGGTCAAGAAATAATAGAAAATCACTGTAAAATATTTATTTTGACAATCCCAATACTCCACGATGAACAGTTCAATGCTCACTTGAAGCAATTGTTGATGTATGTACAGATGAACACGTCGTGATCCCAATAATCAACCATGAACAGTTCAATGCTCACTTGAAGCAATTGTTGATGTATGTACAGATGAACACGTCGTGATCCCAATAATCAACCATGAACAGTTCAATGCTCACTTGAAGCAATTGTTGATGTATGTACAGATGAACACGTCGTGATCCCAATACTCCACCATGAACAGTTCAATGCTCACTTGAAGCAATTGCTGATGTATGTACAGATGAACACGTCATGATCCCAATACTCCACCATGAACAGTTCAATGCTCACTTGAAGCAATTGCTGATGTATGTACAGA
Source organism: Archivesica marissinica (assembly GCA_014843695.1). Lineage (NCBI taxonomy): Eukaryota > Metazoa > Mollusca > Bivalvia > Venerida > Vesicomyidae > Archivesica > Archivesica marissinica. Next base: position 71,645,873 of record CM026399.1, read on the forward strand.
TGAACACGTCGTGATCCCAATAATCAACCATGAACAGTTCAATGCTCACTTGAAGCAATTGCTGATGTATGTACAGATGAACACGTCGTGATCCCAATAATCAACCATGAACAGTTCAATGCTCACTTGAAGCAATTGTTGATGTATGTACAGATGAACACGTCGTGATCCCAATAATCAACCATGAACAGTTCAATGCTCACTTGAAGCAATTGTTGATGTATGTACAGATGAACACGTCGTGATCCCAATACTCCACCATGAACAGTTCAATGCTCACTTGAAGCAATTGTTGATGTATGTACAGATGAACACGTCGTGATCCCAATAATCAACCATGAACAGTTCAATGCTCACTTGAAGCAATTGTTGATGTATGTACAGATGAACACGTCGTGATCCCAATACTCCACCATGAACAGTTCAATGCTCACTTGAAGCAATTGCTGATGTATGTACAGATGAACACGTCGTGATCCCAATACTCCACCATGAACAGTTCAATGCTCACTTGAAGCAATTGCTGATGTATGTACAGATGAACACGTCGTGATCCCAATATCAACCATGAACAGTTCAATGCTCACTTGAAGCAATTGTTGATGTATGTACAGATGAACACGTCGTGATCCCAATAATCAACCATGAACAGTTCAATGCTCACTTGAAGCAATTGTTGATGTATGTACAGATGAACACGTCGTGATCCCAATACTCCACCATGAACAGTTCAATGCTCACTTGAAGCAATTGCTGATGTATATACAGATGAACACGTCGTGATCCCAATAATCAACCATGAACAGTTCAATGCTCACTTAAAGCAATTGCTGATGTATGTACAGATGAACACGTCGTGATCCCAATAATCAACCATGAACAGTTCAATGCTCACTTGAAGCAATTGTTGATGTATGTACAGATGAACACGTCATGATCCCAATACTCCACCATGAACAGTTCAATGCTCACTTGAAGCAATTGCTGATGTATGTACAGATGAACACGTCATGATCCCAATACTCAACCATGAACAGTTCAATGCTCACTTGAAGCAATTGTTGATGTATGTACAGATGAACACGTCGTGATCCCAATAATCAACCATGAACAGTTCAATGCTCACTTGAAGCAATTGTTGATGTATGTACAGATGAACACGTCGTGATCCCAATACTCCACCATGAACAGTTCAATGCTCACTTGAAGCAATTGCTGATGTATGTACAGATGAACACGTCGTGATCCCAATAATCAACCATGAACAGTTCAATGCTCACTTGAAGCAATTGTTGATGTATGTACAGATGAACACGTCGTGATCCCAATAATCAACCATGAACAGTTCAATGCTCACTTGAAGCAATTGCTGATGTATGTACAGATGAACACGTCGTGATCCCAATAATCAACCATGAACAGTTCAATGCTCACTTGAAGCAATTGCTGATGTATGTACAGATGAACACGTCGTGATCCCAATACTCCACCATGAACAGTTCAATGCTCACTTGAAGCAATTGTTGATGTATGTACAGATGAACGCGTCATGATCCCAATACTCCACGATGAACAGTTCAATGTTCACTTGAAGCAATTGTTGATGTATGTACAGATGAACACGTCGTGATCCCAATAATCAACCATGAACAGTTCAATGCTCACTTGAAGCAATTGCTGATGTATGTACAGATGAACACGTCATGATCCCAATACTCCACCATGAACAGTTCAATGCTCACTTGAAGCAATTGCTGATGTATGTACAGATGAACACGTCGTGATCCCAATAATCAACCATGAACAGTTCAATGCTCACTTGAAGCAATTGTTGATGTATGTACAGATGAACACGTCGTGATCCCAATACTCCACCATGAACAGTTCAATGCTCACTTGAAGCAATTGTTGATGTATGTACAGATGAACACGTCGTGATCCCAATAATCAACCATGAACAGTTCAATGCTCACTTGAAGCAATTGCTGATGTATGTACAGATGAACACGTCGTGATCCCAATACTCCACCATGAACAGTTCAATGCTCACTTGAAGCAATTGTTGATGTATGTACAGATGAACACGTCGTGATCCCAATAATCAACCATGAACAGTTCAATGCTCACTTGAAGCAATTGTTGATGTATGTACAGATGAACGCGTCGTGATCCCAATACTCCACCATGAACAGTTCAATGCTCACTTGAAGCAATTGCTGATGTATGTACAGATGAACACGTCGTGATCCCAATAATCAACCATGAACAGTTCAATGCTCACTTGAAGCAATTGTTGATGTATGTACAGATGAACACGTCGTGATCCCAATACTCCACCATGAACAGTTCAATGCTCACTTGAAGCAATTGTTGATGTATGTACAGATGAACCGTCTGATCCCAATATCCACCATGAACAGTTCAATGCTCACTTGAAGCAATTGTTGATGTATGTACAGATGAACGCGTCATGATCCCAATACTCCACCATGAACAGTTCAATGCTCACTTGAAGCAATTGTTGATGTATGTACAGATGAACACGTCGTGATCCCAATACTCCACCATGAACAGTTCAATGCTCACTTGAAGCAATTGCTGATGTATGTACAGATGAACACGTCGTGATCCCAATAATCACCATGAACAGTTCAATGCTCACTTGAAGCAATTGTGATGTATGTACAGATGAACACGTCGTGATCCCAATAATCAACCATGAACAGTTCAATGCTCACTTGAAGCAATTGCTGATGTATGTACAGATGAACACGTCGTGATCCCAATACTCCACCATGAACAGTTCAATGCTCACTTGAAGCAATTGCTGATGTATGTACAGATGAACACGTCGTGATCCCAATAATCAACCATGAACAGTTCAATGCTCACTTGAAGCAATTGCTGATGTATGTACAGATGAACACGTCGTGATCCCAATACTCCACCATGAACAGTTCAATGCTCACTTGAAGCAATTGTTGATGTATGTACAGATGAACACGTCGTGATCCCAATAATCAACCATGAACAGTTCAATGCTCACTTGAAGCAATTGCTGATGTATGTACAGATGAACACGTCATGATCCCAATACTCCACCATGAACAGTTCAATGCTCACTTGAAGCAATTGCTGATGTATGTACAGATGAACACGTCGTGATCCCAATAATCAACCATGAACAGTTCAATGCTCACTTGAAGCAATTGTTGATGTATGTACAGATGAACACGTCGTGATCCCAATAATCAACCATGAACAGTTCAATGCTCACTTGAAGCAATTGCTGATGTATGTACAGATGAACGCGTCGTGATCCCAATACTCCACCATGAACAGTTCAATGCTCACTTGAAGCAATTGCTGATGTATGTACAGATGAACACGTCGTGATCCCAATACTCCACCATGAACAGTTCAATGCTCACTTGAAGCAATTGTTGATGTATGTACAGATGAACACGTCGTGATCCCAATAATCAACCATGAACAGTTCAATGCTCACTTGAAGCAATTGTTGATGTATGTACAGATGAACACGTCGTGATCCCAATAATCAACCATGAACAGTTCAATGCTCACTTGAGCAATTGCTGATGTATGTACAGATGAACGCGTCATGATCCCAATACTCCACGATGAACAGTTCAATGCTCACTTGAAGCAATTGCTGATGTATGTACAGATGAACACGTCGTGATCCCAATACTCCACCATGAACAGTTCAATGCTCACTTGAAGCAATTGTTGATGTATGTACAGATGAACGCGTCATGATCCCAATACTCCACCATGAACAGTTCAATGCTCACTTGAAGCAATTGCTGATGTATGTACAGATGAACACGTCATGATCCCAATACTCAACCATGAACAGTTCAATGCTCACTTGAAGCAATTGTTGATGTATGTACAGATGAACACGTCGTGATCCCAATAATCAACCATGAACAGTTCAATGCTCACTTGAAGCAATTGTTGATGTATGTACAGATGAACACGTCGTGATCCCAATACTCCACCATGAACAGTTCAATGCTCACTTGAAGCAATTGCTGATGTATGTACAGATGAACACGTCGTGATCCCAATAATCAACCATGAACAGTTCAATGCTCACTTGAAGCAATTGTTGATGTATGTACAGATGAACACGTCGTGATCCCAATACTCCACCATGAACAGTTCAATGCTCACTTGAAGCAATTGTTGATGTATGTACAGATGAACGCGTCATGATCCCAATACTCCACGATGAACAGTTCAATGTTCACTTGAAGCAATTGTTGATGTATGTACAGATGAACACGTCGTGATCCCAATAATCAACCATGAACAGTTCAATGCTCACTTGAAGCAATTGCTGATGTATGTACAGATGAACACGTCATGATCCCAATACTCCACCATGAACAGTTCAATGCTCACTTGAAGCAATTGCTGATGTATGTACAGATGAACACGTCGTGATCCCAATAATCAACCATGAACAGTTCAATGCTCACTTGAAGCAATTGTTGATGTATGTACAGATGAACACGTCGTGATCCCAATACTCCACCATGAACAGTTCAATGCTCACTTGAAGCAATTGCTGATGTATGTACAGATGAACGCGTCATGATCCCAATACTCCACCATGAACAGTTCAATGCTCACTTGAAGCAATTGCTGATGTATGTACAGATGAACGCGTCGTGATCCCAATACTCCACCATGAACAGTTCAATGCTCACTTGAAGCAATTGCTGATGTATGTACAGATGAACACGTCGTGATCCCAATACTCCACCATGAACAGTTCAATGCTCACTTGAAGCAATTGTTGATGTATGTACAGATGAACACGTCGTGATCCCAATAATCAACCATGAACAGTTCAATGCTCACTTGAAGCAATTGTTGATGTATGTACAGATGAACACGTCGTGATCCCAATAATCAACCATGAACAGTTCAATGCTCACTTGAAGCAATTGCTGATGTATGTACAGATGAACGCGTCATGATCCCAATACTCCACCATGAACAGTTCAATGCTCACTTGAAGCAATTGCTGATGTATGTACAGATGAACACGTCGTGATCCCAATACTCCACCATGAACAGTTCAATGCTCACTTGAAGCAATTGTTGATGTATGTACAGATGAACACGTCGTGATCCCAATAATCAACCATGAACAGTTCAATGCTCACTTGAAGCAATTGTTGATGTATGTACAGATGAACACGTCGTGATCCCAATAATCAACCATGAACAGTTCAATGCTCACTTGAGCAATTGCTGATGTATGTACAGATGAACGCGTCGTGATCCCAATACTCCACCATGAACAGTTCAATGCTCACTTGAAGCAATTGTTGATGTATGTACAGATGAACGCGTCGTGATCCCAATACTCCACCATTAACAGTTCAATGGTCACTTGAAGCAATTGTTGATGTATGTACAGATGAACACGTCGTGATCCCAATAATCAACCATGAACAGTTCAATGCTCACTTGAAGCAATTGTTGATGTATGTACAGATGAACGCGTCATGATCCCAATACTCCACCATGAACAGTTCAATGCTCACTTGAAGCAATTGCTGATGTATGTACAGATGAACACGTCGTGATCCCAATACTCCACCATGAACAGTTCAATGCTCACTTGAAGCAATTGTTGATGTATGTACAGATGAACGCGTCATGATCCCAATACTCCACGATGAACAGTTCAATGCTCACTTGAAGCAATTGTTGATGTATGTACAGATGAACACGTCGTGATCCCAATAATCAACCATGAACAGTTCAATGCTCACTTGAAGCAATTGCTGATGTATGTACAGATGAACACGTCATGATCCCAATACTCCACCATGAACAGTTCAATGCTCACTTGAAGCAATTGCTGATGTATGTACAGATGAACACGTCGTGATCCCAATAATCAACCATGAACAGTTCAATGCTCACTTGAAGCAATTGTTGATGTATGTACAGATGAACACGTCGTGATCCCAATAATCAACCATGAACAGTTCAATGCTCACTTGAGCAATTGCTGATGTATGTACAGATGAACGCGTCGTGATCCCAATACGCCACCATGAACAGTTCAATGCTCACTTGAAGCAATTGTTGATGTATGTACAGATGAACGCGTCGTGATCCCAATACTCCACCATGAACAGTTCAATGCTCACTTGAAGCAATTGTTGATGTATGTACAGATGAACACGTCGTGATCCCAATAATCAACCATGAACAGTTCAATGCTCACTTGAAGCAATTGTTGATGTATGTACAGATGAACGCGTCATGATCCCAATACTCCACCATGAACAGTTCAATGCTCACTTGAAGCAATTGCTGATGTATGTACAGATGAACACGTCGTGATCCCAATACTCCACCATGAACAGTTCAATGCTCACTTGAAGCAATTGTTGATGTATGTACAGATGAACGCGTCATGATCCCAATACTCCACCATGAACAGTTCAATGCTCACTTGAAGCAATTGTTGATGTATGTACAGATGAACACGTCGTGATCCCAATAATCAACCATGAACAGTTCAATGCTCACTTGAAGCAATTGCTGATGTATGTACAGATGAACACGTCGTGATCCCAATACTCCACCATGAACAGTTCAATGCTCACTTGAAGCAATTGCTGATGTATGTACAGATGAACGCGTCGTGATCCCAATACTCCACCATGAACAGTTCAATGCTCACTTGAAGCAATTGCTGATGTATGTACAGATGAACACGTCGTGATCCCAATAATCAACCATGAACAGTTCAATGCTCACTTGAAGCAATTGCTGATGTATGTACAGATGAACGCGTCGTGATCCCAATACTCCACCATGAACAGTTCAATGCTCACTTGAAGCAATTGTTGATGTATGTACAGATGAACGCGTCATGATCCCAATACTCCACCATGAACAGTTCAATGCTCACTTGAAGCAATTGCTGATGTATGTACAGATGAACACGTCGTGATCCCAATACTCCACCATGAACAGTTCAATGGTCACTTGAAGCAATTGTTGATGTATGTACAGATGAACACGTCGTGATCCCAATACTCCACCATTAACAGTTCAATGGTCACTTGAAGCAATTGTTGATGTATGTACAGATGAACGCGTCATGATCCCAATACTCCACCATGAACAGTTCAATGCTCACTTGAAGCAATTGTTGATGTATGTACAGATGAACGCGTCATGATCCCAATACTCCACGATGAACAGTTCAATGCTCACTTGAAGCAATTGTTGATGTATGTACAGATGAACACGTCGTGATCCCAATAATCAACCATGAACAGTTCAATGCTCACTTGAAGCAATTGCTGATGTATGTACAGATGAACACGTCATGATCCCAATACTCCACCATGAACAGTTCAATGCTCACTTGAAGCAATTGCTGATGTATGTACAGATGAACACGTCGTGATCCCAATAATCAACCATGAACAGTTCAATGCTCACTTGAAGCAATTGCTGATGTATGTACAGATGAACACGTCGTGATCCCAATACTCCACCATGAACAGTTCAATGCTCACTTGAAGCAATTGTTGATGTATGTACAGATGAACACGTCGTGATCCCAATACTCAACCATGAACAGTTCAATGCTCACTTGAAGCAATTGCTGATGTATGTACAGATGAACGCGTCGTGATCCCAATACTCCACCATGAACAGTTCAATGCTCACTTGAAGCAATTGTTGATGTATGTACAGATGAACACGTCGTGATCCCAATAATCAACCATGAACAGTTCAATGCTCACTTGAAGCAATTGTTGATGTATGTACAGATGAACACGTCGTGATCCCAATAATCAACCATGAACAGTTCAATGCTCACTTGAAGCAATTGCTGATGTATGTACAGATGAACGCGTCGTGATCCCAATACTCCACCATGAACAGTTCAATGCTCACTTGAAGCAATTGTTGATGTATGTACAGATGAACGCGTCGTGATCCCAATACTCCACCATGAACAGTTCAATGCTCACTTGAAGCAATTGTTGATGTATGTACAGATGAACACGTCGTGATCCCAATAATCAACCATGAACAGTTCAATGCTCACTTGAAGCAATTGCTGATGTATGTACAGATGAACACGTCGTGATCCCAATACTCACCATGAACAGTTCAATGCTCACTTGAAGCAATTGCTGATGTATGTACAGATGAACGCGTCTGATCCCAATACTCCACCATGAACAGTTCAATGCTCACTTGAAGCAATTGCTGATGTATGTACAGATGAACACGTCGTGATCCCAATACTCCACCATGAACAGTTCAATGCTCACTTGAAGCAATTGTTGATGTATGTACAGATGAACACGTCGTGATCCCAATACTCCACCATGAACAGTTCAATGCTCACTTGAAGCAATTGTTGATGTATGTACAGATGAACGCGTCATGATCCCAATACTCCACGATGAACAGTTCAATGCTCACTTGAAGCAATTGTTGATGTATGTACAGATGAACACGTCGTGATCCCAATAATCAACCATGAACAGTTCAATGCTCACTTGAAGCAATTGCTGATGTATGTACAGATGAACACGTCATGATCCCAATACTCCACCATGAACAGTTCAATGCTCACTTGAAGCAATTGCTGATGTATGTACAGATGAACACGTCGTGATCCCAATAATCAACCATGAACAGTTCAATGCTCACTTGAAGCAATTGCTGATGTATGTACAGATGAACACGTCGTGATCCCAATACTCCACCATGAACAGTTCAATGCTCACTTGAAGCAATTGTTGATGTATGTACAGATGAACGCGTCATGATCCCAATACTCCACCATGAACAGTTCAATGCTCACTTGAAGCAATTGCTGATGTATGTACAGATGAACACGTCGTGATCCCAATACTCCACCATGAACAGTTCAATGGTCACTTGAAGCAATTGTTGATGTATGTACAGATGAACACGTCGTGATCCCAATACTCCACCATTAACAGTTCAATGGTCACTTGAAGCAATTGTTGATGTATGTACAGATGAACGCGTCGTGATCCCAATACTCCACCATGAACAGTTCAATGCTCACTTGAAGCAATTGTTGATGTATGTACAGATGAACGCGTCGTGATCCCAATACTCCACGATGAACAGTTCAATG
>CM026399.1:71656068-71701131 GCA_014843695.1 Archivesica marissinica
GTACAGCTATATACGAGCTCTGTATAGCTATATACGAGCTCTGTACAGCTATATACAAGCTCTGTACAGCTATATACGAGCTCTGTACAGCTATATACGAGCTCTGTACAGCTATATACGAGCTCTGTACAGCTATATACAAACTATGTACAGCTATATACGAGCTCTGTACAGCTATATACAAGCTCTGTACAGCTATATACGAGCTCTGTACAGCTATAAACGAGCTCTGTACAGCTATATACGGGCTCTGTACAGCTATATACGAGCTCTGTACAGCTATATACGAGCTCTGTACAGCTATATACGGGCTCTGTATAGCTATATACAAGGTTTGTACAGCTATATACATGCTCTGTACAGCTATATACGAGCTCTGTACAGCTATATACGAGCTCTGTACAGCTATATACGAGCTCAGTACAGCTATATACGGGCTCTGTACAGCTATATACAAGCTATGTACAGCTATATACGAGCTCTGTACAGCTATATACGAGCTCTGTACAGCTATATACGAGCTCTGTACAGCTATATACGAGCTCTGTACAGCTATATACGAGCATATACAGACACTATATACGAGCTCTGTACAGCTATATACGAGCTCTGTACAGCTATATACGAGCTCTGTACAGCTATAACGAGCTCTGTACAGCTATATACGAGCACTGTACAGCTATATACAAGCACTGTATAGCTATCTACGAGCTCTGTACAGCTATATACAAGCTCTGTACAGCTATATACGAGCTCTGTACAGCTATCTACGAGCACTGTACAGCTATATACAAGCTCTGTACAGCTATATACGAGCACTGTACAGCTATATACAAGCACTGTATAGCTATCTACGAGCTCTGTACAGCTATATACAAGCTCTGTACAGCTATATACGAGCTCTGTACAGCTATCTACGAGCACTGTACAGCTATATACAAGCTCTGTACAGCTATATACGAGCACTGTACAGCTATATACAAGCACTGTATAGCTATCTACGAGCTCTGTACAGCTATATACAAGCTCTGTACAGCTATATACGAGCTCTGTACAGCTATCTACGAGCACTGTACAGCTATATACAAGCTCTGTACAGCTATATACGAGCACTGTACAGCTATATACGAGCACTGTACAGCTATCTACGAGCTCTGTACAGCTATATACGAGCTCTGTACAGCTATATACGGGCTATGTACAGCTATCTACGAGCACTGTACAGCTATATACAAGCTCTCTTCAGCTATATACAAGCTATGTACAGCTATATACGAGCTCTGTACAGCTATAAACGAGCTCTGTACAGCTATATACGAGCTCTGTACAGCTATATACGAGCTCTGTACAGCTATATACGGGCTCTGTACAGCTATATACAAGCTCTGTACAGCTATATACGAGCTCTGTACAGCTATATACAAACTATGTACAGCTATATACGAGCTCTGTACAGCTATAAACGAGCTCTGTACAGCTATATACGAGCTCTGTACAGCTATATACGAGCTGTACAGCTATATACGAGCTCTGTACAGCTATATACGAGCTCTGTACAGCTATATACGAGCTCTGTACAGCTATATACGAGCTCTGTACAGCTATATACGAGCTCTGTACAGCTATATACGAGCTCTGTACAGCTATATACGAGCTCTGTACAGCTATATACGGGCTCTGTACAGCTATATACAAGCTATGTACAGCTATATACGAGCTCTGTACAGCTATATACGAGCTCTGTACAGCTATATACGAGCTCTGTACAGCTATATACGAGCTCTGTACAGCTATATACGAGCTCTGTACAGCTATATACGAGCTCTGTACAGCTATATACAAGCTCTGTACAGCTATATACGAGCTCTGTACAGCTATATACGAGCTCTGTACAGCTATATACGAGCTCTGTACAGCTATATACGAGCTCTGTACAGCTATATACGAGCTCTGTACAGCTATATACGAGCTCTGTACAGCTATATACAAGCTCTGTACAGCTATATACGAGCTCTGTACAGCTATATACGAGCACTGTACAGCTATATACGAGCTCTGTACAGCTATATACCCACACAATACAGCTCTGTACAGCTATATACGAGCTCTGTACAGCTATATACGAGCTCTGTACAGCTATATACGAGCTCTGTACAGCTATATACAAGCTATGTACAGCTATATACGAGCTCTGTACAGCTATATACGAGCTCTGTACAGCTATATACGAGCTCTGTACAGCTATATACGAGCTCTGTACAGCTATATACGAGCTCTGTACAGCTATATACGAGCTCTGTACAGCTATATACGAGCTATGTACAGCTATATACGAGCTCTGTACAGCTATATACGAGCACTGTACAGCTATATACGAGCTCTGTACAGCTATCTACGAGCTCTGTACAGCTATATACAAGCTCTGTACAGCTATATACGAGCTCTGTACAGCTATATACGAGCACTGTACAGCTATATACAAGCTCTGTACAGCTATATACGAGCACTGTACAGCTATATACGAGCACTGTACAGCTATCTACGAGCTCTGTACAGCTATATACGAGCTCACACAACGGGCTATGTACAGCTATCTACGAGCACTGTACAGCTATATACAAGCTCTGTACAGCTATATACAAGCTATGTACAGCTATATACGAGCTCTGTACAGCTATAAACGAGCTCTGTACAGCTATATACGAGCTCTGTACAGCTATATACAAGCTATGTACAGCTATATACGAGCACTGTACAGCTATATACGAGCTCTGTACAGCTATATACGAGCACTGTACAGCTATATACGAGCTCTGTACAGCTATATACGAGCACTGTACAGCTATATACGAGCACTGTACAGCTATATACGAGCTATGTACAGCTATATACGAGCTCTGTACAGCTATATACGAGCACTGTACAGCTATATACAAGCACTGTATAGCTATATACAAGCTCTGTACAGCTATATACGAGCTCTGTACAGCTATATACGAGCTCTGTACAGCTATATACGAGCTATGTACAGCTATATACGAGCTCTGTACAGCTATATACGAGCTCTGTACAGCTATATACGAGCACTGTACAGCTATATACGAGCACTGTACAGCTATCTACGAGCTCTGTACAGCTATATACGAGCTCTGTACAGCTATATGCGGGCTATGTACAGCTATCTACGAGCACTGTACAGCTATATACAAGCTCTGTACAGCTATATACGGGCTCTGTACAGCTATATACAAGCTATGTACAGCTATATACGAGCTCTGTACAGCTATATACAAACTATGTACAGCTATATACGAGCTCTGTACAGCATTAAACGAGGTCTGTACAGCTATATACGGGCTCTGTACAGCTATATACGAGCTCTGTACAGCTATATACAAACTATGTACAGCTATATACGAGCTCTGTACAGCTATAAACGAGCTCTGTACAGCTATATACGGGCTCTGTACAGCTATATACGAGCTCTGTACAGCTATATACGAGCTCTGTACAGCTATATACGAGCACTGTACAGCTATATACGAGCTCTGTACAGCTATCTACGAGCTCTGTACAGCTATATACAAGCTCTGTACAGCTATATACGAGCTCTGTACAGCTATCTACGAGCACTGTACAGCTATATACAAGCTCTGTACAGCTATATACGAGCACTGTACAGCTATATACGAGCACTGTACAGCTATCTACGAGCTCTGTACAGCTATAAACGAGCTCTGTACAGCTATATACGAGCTCTGTACAGCTATATACAAGCTATGTACAGCTATATACGAGCACTGTACAGCTATATACGAGCACTGTACAGCTATATACGAGCTCTGTACAGCTATCTACGAGCACTGTACAGCTATATACGAGCACTGTACAGCTATATACGAGCTATGTACAGCTATATACGAGCTCTGTACAGCTATATACGAGCACTGTACAGCTATATACAAGCACTGTATAGCTATCTACGAGCTCTGTACAGCTATATACAAGCTCTGTACAGCTATATACGAGCTCTGTACAGCTATCTACGAGCACTGTACAGCTATATACAAGCTCTGTACAGCTATATACGAGCACTGTACAGCTATATACGAGCACTGTACAGCTATCTACGAGCTCTGTACAGCTATATACGAGCTCTGTACAGCTATATACGGGCTATGTACAGCTATCTACGAGCACTGTACAGCTATATACAAGCTCTGTACAGCTATATACAAGCTATGTACAGCTATATACGAGCTCTGTACAGCTATAAACGAGCTCTGTACAGCTATATACGAGCTCTGTACAGCTATATACAAGCTATGTACAGCTATATACGAGCACTGTACAGCTATATACGAGCTCTGTACAGCTATATACGAGCACTGTACAGCTATATACGAGCTCTGTACAGCTATCTACGAGCACTGTACAGCTATATACGAGCACTGTACAGCTATATACGAGCTATGTACAGCTATATACGAGCTCTGTACAGCTATATACGAGCACTGTACAGCTATATACAAGCACTGTATAGCTATATTCAAGCTCTGTACAGCCATATACGAGCTCTTTACAGCTATATACGAGCTCTGTACAGCTATATATGAGCCATGTACAGCTATATACAAACTATGTACAGCTATATACGAGCTCTGTACAGCTATATACAAGCTCTGTACAGCTATATACGAGCACTGTACAGCTATATACGAGCACTGTACAGCTATCTACGAGCTCTGTACAGCTATATACGAGCTCTGTACAGCTATATGCGGGCTATGTACAGCTATCTACGAGCACTGTACAGCTATATACAAGCTCTGTACAGCTATATACTAGCTATGTACAGCTATATACGAGCTCTGTACAGCTATAAACGAGCTCTGTACAGCTATACACGAGCTCTGTACAGCTATATACAAGCTATGTACAGCTATATACGAGCACTGTACAGCTATATACGAGCTCTGTACAGCTATATACGAGCACTGTACAGCTATATACGAGCTCTGTACAGCTATCTACGAGCACTGTACAGCTATATACGAGCACTGTACAGCTATATACGAGCTATGTACAGCTATATACGAGCTCTGTACAGCTATATACGAGCACTGTACAGCTATATACAAGCACTGTATAGCTATATTCAAGCTCTGTACAGCCATATACGAGCTCTGTACAGCTATATACGAGCTCTGTACAGCTATATACGAGCTATGTACAGCTATATACAAGCTCTGTACAGATATATACGAGCTCTGTACAGCTATATACGAGCTCTGTACAGCTATATACAAGCTCTGTACAGCTATATACGAGCTCTGTACAGCTATCTACGAGCTCTGTACAGCTATATACAAGCTCTGTACAGCTATATACGAGCTCTGTACAGCTATCTACGAGCACTGTACAGTTATATACAAGCTCTGTACAGCTATATACGAGCACTGTACAGCTATATACGAGCACTGTACAGCTATCTACGAGCTCTGTACAGCTATAAACGAGCTCTGTACAGCTATATACGAGCTCTGTACAGCTATATACAAGCTATGTACAGCTATATACGAGCTCTGTACAGCTATAAACGAGCTCTGTACAGCTATATACGAGCTCTGTACAGCTATATACAAGCTATGTACAGCTATATACGAGCACTGTACAGCTATATACGAGCTCTGTACAGCTATATACGAGCACTGTACAGCTATATACGAGCTCTGTACAGCTATCTACGAGCACTGTACAGCTATATACGAGCACTGTACAGCTATATACGAGCTATGTACAGCTATATACGAGCTCTGTACAGCTATATACGAGCACTGTACAGCTATATACAAGCACTGTATAGCTATATACGAGCTCTGTACAGCTATATACAAGCTCTGTACAGCTATATACGAGCTCTGTACAGCTATCTACGAGCACTGTACAGCTATATACAAGCTCTGTACAGCTATATACGAGCACTGTACAGCTATATACGAGCACTGTACAGCTATCTACGAGCTCTGTACAGTTATATACGAGCTCTGTACAGCTATATACGGGCTATGTACAGCTATCTACGAGCACTGTACAGCTATATACAAGCTCTCTTCAGCTATATACAAGCTATGTACAGCTATATACGAGCTCTGTACAGCTATAAACGAGCTCTGTACAGCTATATACGAGCTCTGTACAGCTATATACGAGCTCTGTACAGCTATATACGGGCTCTATACAGCTATATACAAGCTCTGTACAGCTATATACGAGCTCTGTACAGCTATATACAAACTATGTACAGCTATATACGAGCTCTGTACAGCTATCTACGAGCACTGTACAGCTATATACAAGCTCTGTACAGCTATATACGAGCACTGTACAGCTATATACGAGCACTGTACAGCTATCTACGAGCTCTGTACAGCTATATACGAGCTCTGTACAGCTATATACGGGCTATGTACAGCTATCTACGAGCACTGTACAACTATATACAAGCTCTGTACAGCTATATACAAGCTATGTACAGCTATATACGAGCTCTGTACAGCTATAAACGAGCTCTGTACAGCTATATACGAGCTCTGTACAGCTATATACGAGCTATGTACAGCTATATACGAGCTCTGTACAGCTATAAACGAGCTCTGTACAGCTATATACGAGCTCTGTACAGCTATATACGAGCACTGTACAGCTATATACGAGCTCCGTACAGCTATATACGAGCACTGTACAGCTATATACGAGCTCTGTACAGCTATATACGAGCTCTGTACAGCTATATACGAGCTCTGTACAGCTATATACGAGCTCTGTACAGCTATATACGGGCTCTGTAGAGCTATATACAAGGTCTGTACAGCTATATACAAGCTCTGTACAGCTATATACGAGCTCTGTACAGCTATATACGAGCTCTGTACAGCTATATACGAGCTCTGTACAGCTATATACGGGCTCTGTACAGCTATATACAAGCTATGTACAGCTATATACGAGCTCTGTACAGCTATATACAAACTATGTACAGCTATATACGAGCTCTGTGCAGCTATAAACGAGCTCTGTACAGCTATATACGGGCTCTGTACAGCTATATACGAGCTCTGTACAGCTATATACGGGCTCTGTACAGCTATAACCGAGCTCTGTACAGCTATATACGGGCTCTGTACAGCTATATACGAGCTCTGTACAGCTATATACGAGCACTGTACAGCTATATACGAGCTCTGTACAGCTATATACGAGCACTGTACAGCTATATACGAGCTCTGTACAGCTATATACAAGCTATGTTCAGCTATATAAGAGCTCTGTACAGCTATAAACGAGCTCTGTACAGCTATATACGAGATCTGTACAGCTATATACGAGCTCTGTATAGCTATATACGAGCACTGTACAGCTATATACGAGCTTTGTACAGCTATATACGAGCACTGTACAGCTATATACGAGCTCTGTACAGCTATATACGAGCTCTGTACAGCTATATACGAGCTCTGTACAGCTATATACGAGCTCTGTACAGCTATATACGGGCTCTGTATAGCTATATACAAGGTCTGTACAGCTATATACAAGCTCTGTACAGCTATATACGAGCTCTGTACAGCTATATACGAGCTCTGTACAGCTATATACGAGCTCTATACAGCTATATACGGGCTCTGTACAGCTATATACAAGCTATGTACAGCTATATACGAGCTCTGTACAGCTATATACAAACTATGTACAGCTATATACGAGCTCTGTACAGCATTAAACGAGGTCTGTACAGCTATATACGGGCTCTGTACAGCTATATACGAGCTCTATACAGCTATATACAAACTATGTACAGCTATATACGAGCTCTGTACAGCTATAAACGAGCTCTGTACAGCTATATACGGGCTCTGTACAGCTATATACGAGCTCTGTACAGCTATATACGAGCTCTGTACAGCTATATACGAGCACTGTACAGCTATATACGAGCATTGTACAGCTATATACGAGCACTGTACAGCTATATACGAGCACTGTACAGCTATATACGAGCTCTGTACAGCTATATACGAGCTCTGTTCATCTATCTACGAGCTTTGTACAGCTATATACGGGTATATGGGTAACCGATAGCGACGATAAATAAACGTAAAACACACACAGTTAGATTGACTTAGTCTTCATCCATTATGTCGAATTCCGTCGGACCAAATAAAGCTTCGACATAACCGACGTTTGACTTACCGAAATTCGATATAAACAGATCTAGTTATATAAAAAATAATAGTGTGAAACGGGACTTTGATCCGACTTCGAGATAACCGGAGAATTCGACATAACCGACTTTGACATAACGGATGTAGACTGTATGTGTATTGCATGGATAACGAAACAGAACATTCAAACTCCATCTGCGTTTCACTGTAATCGAATACAGAAGATGGTTTATTATTTTATTAATTTAACTACAACTCTCAAAGTAAAGCATAGTACTAGTTTTACATGTCAGCTGCAATCAGCGATTTCTTCACAAAAACGAATGGCGAAAGAAGTGCTTTACAGTTTGCGTCTCTGGAATAGGTGCCAGCAAGGCGTAAAGTGACACCATTTCTGAGACTGTGCTGCACAGCAAACTACTTATAGACTGGTTCCCGCTGTCATATAATTGACTCTGTCTAGATTGATATCGGTTCAACAGTATTGTTTTCACCACGGTCAGATTTGTTGTTGATAAAACAGTTTATAGTGCAGTTGATTGTATTAAATATTGTCATTAAATACCATTGACAGACAACATACGCGATAAAACACTAGAAAAACGAAAACAATAAATTCACGACCGAGTATATCTGCCCCAATGTACTACTGGTAGAATTACGGATGTCGTGGAATTCAATTAAATAACGTGGAGCCAACTAAGAGCCATATAGTTCACAAATAAATATTTGAAGACATGTATTTGACAAAACATGTGCAAAAAAGGTTGCGCTAAATATTTTCGTCAATTCACAAAATTTAGCGCCAATATTTGTTTTTGTTGCAATTGGCGACCGACAGCGGGGGCCCTGCATTCTGAAGTATAATGTGAACAGGCTAATCCGTCATGTTATAAGTAAGAACGCATGAACGCAACATCGTCAACAGGCGCGTAGCTAGGCCTAAATATGGATTATGCACCATTCTAGGGGGTCTGGGGGCATGCTCCACCCGGAGATTTCCCCCCGCTATATGGTCTCAGGTGACCTTTGCCTACTATGAACATCAGCTACAATCAATATATGTTGGCATTTCGTTCATGTCTGCTTTCTTGTGAATGATCAATGTCAGTGCCCCCCTTACCCCCTTACGATCCAGTTTTATTGCCTTTTTCGCATTTATTTAATTTCACTTTCAGGAACTGTCAAAATAAATCTTACGCACGTACGTACATGCGTAAGCCTAGCTACGCGCCTGGTCAGGGAATCTTGATCGCATACTAGTTGTTAAGCAATACCATTCGATTATGTATAATTAAAATGCTGTTAATTTCATTTAGATAAACTAGCAACCGGCGCATATTCATGTATGGCCGCCAACTGACCTGCTTGATACCTCGGATGTAACGTTGGCTCCGTAATAGTTCAACGTGCAGCAGTGCGCGCTTTGGCATCATGCGATCAGGTCAATATTTATTATAATAATTAAAATTAAAACGAAACTATAATCGTGGCTTGGTATGACGTTACTTTGTATAGATGTTCACATCTATGTATATTCGAATACATACATGACTCGTCCTTGTACCTAACACAATATATATGCGAATACATACATGACTCGTCCTTGTACCTTACACAATATATATTCGAATACATACATGACTCGTCCTTGTACCTTACACAATATATATGCGAATACATACATGACCCGTCCTTGTACCTTACACAATATATATGCGAATACATACATGACCCGTCCTTGTACCTTACACAATACATATACTTTCAAGAAACGTAAAATCATGTAAAACTGGTATTGCCGTTTCCTGGAAATGCTGTGATTTTATAACCATATTCTGAGTCGCCATTGATATTATGTTTGATATTATGTAATATGTGCTATAGTATATGATATTATGTAATATGTGCTATAGTATATGATATTATGTAATATGTGCTGTAGTATATGATATGTAATATGTGCTGTAGTATATGATATTATGTAATATGTGCTATAGTATATGATATGTAATATGTGCTATAGTATATGATATTATGTAATATGTGCTGTAGTATATGATATGTAATATGTGCTGTAGTATATGATATTATGTAATATGTGCTATAGTATATGATATGTAATATGTGCTATAGTATATGATATTATGTAATATGTGCTGTAGTATATGATATGTAATATGTGCTGTAGTATATGATATTATGTAATATGTGCTATAGTATATGATATGTAATATGTGCTATAGTATATGATATTATGTAATATGTGCTGTAGTATATGATATGTAATATGTGCTGTAGTATATGATATTATGTAATATGTGCTATAGTATATGATATGTAATATGTGCTATAGTATATGATATTATGTAATATGTGCTGTAGTATATGATATTATGTAATATGTGCTATAGTATATGATATTATGTAATATGTGCTGTAGTATATGATATTATGTAATATAGTATATGATATTATGTAATATGTGCTATAGTATATGATATT
This sequence comes from Archivesica marissinica, assembly GCA_014843695.1. Classification (NCBI taxonomy): domain Eukaryota; kingdom Metazoa; phylum Mollusca; class Bivalvia; order Venerida; family Vesicomyidae; genus Archivesica; species Archivesica marissinica. The sequence continues at coordinate 71,666,799 of CM026399.1, forward strand.
ATGTAATATGTGCTATAGTATATGATATTATGTAATATGTGCTATAGTATATGATATTATGTAATATGTGCTATAGTATATGATATGTAATATGTGCTATAGTATATGATATGTAATATGTGCTATAGTATATGATATGTAATATGTGCTATAGTATATGATATTATGTAATATGTGCTATAGTATATGATATTATGTAATATGTGCTATAGTATATGATATGTAATATGTGCTATAGTATATGATATTATGTACTATGTGCTATAGTATATGATATGTAATATGTGCTATAGTATATGATATGTAATGTGTGCTATAGTATATGATATTATGTACTATGTGCTATAGTATATGATATGTAATATGTGCTATAGTATATGATATGTAATATGTGCTATAGTATATGATATGTAATATGTGCTATAGTATATGATATGTAATATGTGCTATAGTATATGATATGTAATATGTGCTATAGTATATGATATTATGTAATATGTGCTATAGTATATGATATGTAATATGTGCTATAGTATATGATATTATGTAATATGTGCTATAGTATATGATATGTAATATGTGCTATAGTATATGATATTATGTAATATGTGCTATAGTATATGATATTATGTAATATGTGCTGTAGTATATGATAGTATGTAATATGTGCTATAGTATATGATATTATGTAATATGTGCTATAGTATATGATAGTATGTAATATGTGCTATAGTATATGATATTATGTAATATGTGCTATAGTATATGATATTATGTAATATGTGCTATAGTATATGATATTATGTAATATGTGCTATAGTATATGATATTATGTAATATGTGCTATAGTATATGATATTATGTAATATGTGCTATAGTATATGATATGTAATGTGTGCTATAGTATATGATATGTAATATGTGCTATAGTATATGATATTATGTAATATGTGCTATAGTATATGATATGTAATCTGTGCTATAGTATATGATTAGTAATATGTGCTAAGTATATGATATATGTAATATGTGCATAGTATAGATATTATGTAATATGTGCTATAGTATATGATATATGTAATGTGCTATATAGATGATATGTAATATGTGCTATAGTATATGATATGTAATATGTGCTATAGTATATGATATTATGTAATATGTGCTATAGTATAGGATATTATGTAATATGTGCTATAGTATATGATATTATGTAATATGTGCTATAGTATAGGATATTATGTAATATGTGCTATAGTATATGATATTATGTAATATGTGCTATAGTATATGATATTATGTAATATGTGCTATAGTATATGATATTATGTAATATGTGCTATAGTATATGATATTATGTAATATGTGCTATAGTATATGATATTATGTAATATGTGCTATAGTATATGATATTATGTAATATGTGCTATAGTATATGATATTATGTAATATGTGCTATAGTATATGATATGTAATATGTGCTATAGTATATGATATGTAATATGTGCTATAGTATATGATATATGTAATATGTGCTATAGTATATGATATGTAATATGTGCTATAGTATATGATATTATGTAATATGTGCTATAGTATATGATATGTAATATGTGCTATAGTATATGATATTATGTAATATGTGCTATAGTATATGATATGTAATATGTGCTATAGTATATGATATGTAATATGTGCTATAGTATATGATATGTAATATGTGCTATAGTATATGATATGTAATATGTGCTATAGTATATGATATTATGTAATATGTGCTATAGTATATGATATGTAATGTGTGCTATAGTATATGATATGTAATATGTGCTATAGTATATGATATTATGTAATATGTGCCATAGTATATGATATTATGTAATATGTGCTATAGTATATGATATGTAATATGTGCTATAGTATATGATATGTAATATGTGCTATAGTATATGATATTATGTAATATGTGCTATAGTATAGGATATTATGTAATCTGTGCTATAGTATATGATGCGTTTGCAGTTTATTATGTGTATGAACCTAAGTTGTTGAATAAAGTTTGAAGTTTGTACATACAATAAGTGAATTCCGCACTGACCATCTCTGTAGACAGCTGCAACTGTTACTGCATACGAAAACAATTCGTCCATTTTATCATTTCATTTGTCCGCCTCCGTTGGTCAGGTGGTTAAGGTCGCTGACTTGTATACCACTGTAACCTATCATCACTGGTGGTCACGGGTTCGAGCCCCGCTCAGGCCGTTTCTCATTTATATGAAACAGTTGGCAGTTTCTTACGGAGGTTGGTGCACCCAAGTACTGGTTAAGGTGTTGTTAGGTAAACTGCCCGCCGGCGATATAGCCCAAAATGGTGCTGATGCAGGCGTAAAACCCGAAATATAACATTTTACCATTTGATTTCTTCGCAACGTTTGCTGGATATCGATCATCAAGTACATTAAATGCACGAGAATTGACGATTTCTCTCAAATACCACAATACAGTTTGTAGACGACATTACATGTTTATTCTACGACCAAACAACTGTGTCTGCGGTCCCACAGAAACCTCAATTGCGGCTATGATATTATCTACGGGTCTGGGAGACTAAATGTTTAATATCAATGTAAGTGTTTTCCTGTCAGAAGAAGCGATACAGAAGCCGTGATGGTGACTGATAGAGGAGTTTATTCAAACTTCAACCATTACCATAGTGATAGGAATCTAAACATCGTGTGCTGTCGTTCTTAATAAACATCGTCTGCTAGAACGTCCCTCAATGAGCCTACATTCTGGTACGAATGAGAACAAGTAGACAATAGTTCTGTGATATTATGAGTCGTCATTGCTTTACTTTACTTTTACTTTACTGTATACAAGAAGAGCATTTCTCACAATATTTTAGTCTGCCTTGCAGGGTCGGAAGTCATAAAACGTTTCTCAATACCTTAAACTCGAGTGATATGATTGGTTGTCGTGGAAGTCGTGATAGCGCAGTGGATGCGCGTTCGCTTCAGGTGCGAAAGGTCCGGAGTTCGAGCCCCACTGGAGCCGTTACGAGTGTGCCCTTAGGCAATGTATTTAATTTCCACGTTGCCTCTTCTCTCTCCCTCGTGGCGATGGATTCCATGGATTTATATAAGTTGAAATAACTTGTTTCGCAATCGAGCTGAAATAAATGTGTATAAATATGATTGGTTGAGTTTGAGGTTTTATTCTTGGCTCAGCCAATCAGAAGCTTGAGATTGAGTTGTGTGTGTGTTTTACATTTATTTATCGTCGCTACCGGTTGTCCATATGAGCGACGCCTCCTGAAGATATTAGTCATTTTAGATTGTTGGAGGATAGTGAAATGATTCAGACAGAGACCCATTCCAGAGTACCCTCTGGTTCTTTTACGTGCACGGTGTAAAGCACCGACACAATACCTCGGTTTAAATTCCCATCTGAAAGACTGTTTATTTTATTAGGGTCAGACAGGGGATCGAACCTGCGGTCCAGCGTGGTAACGCAAGAAACGCAAGAGCAAAATAATAATCCGATTCAAGTACACGCTTAGTATGTAAAATTCGTGTTTTCTAGTTGACCAAGTCTTGCAGTTGAGATAAGAAAATTTCTAAAACATTAAAACCTTTAATTTTTAACAAACACATTTGGTACAGAAAGTTTACAAGACGTGCCCATCTCTCCTCTAAACTATTACACCGCCTCTCTTAGCTATGCTCTCTCGACACACATGAAGTAATGCCCGCCTAGCAGACGACATGATGATAGACAGAAGCCTGATAGATGAACAGTATGCAACCAGAGGTTCAATGGAATATTCAAAATCTTCTCAATCTATCACGGCGAGATTATTTGTAGATGCGGAATTTGATGAAGATTGACAAGCTTGATTTCAACTATATATGTTGTAATTAATACAAATATATGATTCTCACAGGCGCACCGCCGGTTTACCTTATACGAAAATGAACACTTAAATTGTTTTTATGTGGTTGAGTGGCTGACGTCGCTGACTTGTATACCACTGTAACCTATCATCACTGGCTGTCACGGGTTCGAGTCCCCACTCAACCATGAGCATGTTGGCAGTCTTACCGAGGTTTGTGCCACCACGTACTGGTTAACCGCTCTAGTCTGCCCAGGAAATGGGTTGTTGCTGTTGCTGGTCCATGTTAAGCTGCCCGTCGCTCAAATGAGCAACCGGTAGCGACGATAAATAAGCTTAAATAAAAAAGGAAACCACGCACGAGCACCGCTTCATTTACCCGGGAGTAACATAACTTTGAGATGAGCCAGTATTTTGGGTTTATCTGAGTGGAAACTGCACGTTTTGGTGGCTTGGGATTCGTTGATGAAATACAGGGTTGATTTGCTGGTAATCGATACAAATATGTCATTCTCCAGCGTACACTGCTATTGGTTTGCTGGAAAACGCAGACGTGATACAAGTAGCATTAATATATCAACCATAGACCATAGCATTAATATATCAACGATAGACCATAACATTAATATATCAACCATAGACCATAGCATTAATATATCAACCATAGACCATAGCATTAATATATCAACCATAGACCATAGCATTAATATATCAACGATAGACCATAACATTAATATATCAACCATAGACCATAGCATTAATATATCAACCATAGATCATAGCATTAATATATCAACCATAGCATTAATATATCAACCATAGACCATAGCATTAATATATCAACCATATACCATAGCATTAATATATCAACCATAGACCATAGCATTAATATATCAACCATATACCATAGCATTAATATATCAACCATAGACCATAACATTAATATATCAACCATATACCATAGCATTAATATATCAACCATAGACCATAGCATTAATATATCAACGATAGACCATAGCATTAATATATCAACCATAGACCATAGCATTAATATATCAACCATAGACCATAGCATTAATATATCAACGATAGACCATAGCATTAATATATCAACCATAGACCATAGCATTAATATATCAACCATAGACCATAGCATTAATATATCAACCATAACCATATCATTAATAGATCAACCATAGATCATAGCATTAATGTATCAACCATAGCATTAATATATCAACCATAGACTATACCATTAATATATCAACGATAGACCATATCATTAATAGATCAACCATAGATCATAGCATTAATATATCAACCATAGCATTAATATATCAACCATAGACCATAGCATTAATATATCAACCATATACCATAGCATTAATATATCAACCATAGACCATAGCATTAATATATCAACCATATACCATAGCATTAATATATCAACCATATACCATAGCATTAATATATCAACCATAGACCATAGCATTAATATATCAACCATAGACCATAGCATTAATATATCAACCATAGATCATAGCATTAATATATCAACCATAGACTATATCATTAATATATCAACCATAGATCATAGCATTAATATATCAACCATAGACCATAGCATTAATATATCAACCATAGATCATAGCATTAATATATCAACCATAGCATTAATATATCAACCATAGACCATAGCATTAATATATCAACCATATACCATAGCATTAATATATCAACCATAGACCATAGCATTAATATATCAACCATATACCATAGCATTAATATATCAACCATAGACCATAACATTAATATATCAACCATATACCATAGCATTAATATATCAACCATAGACCATAGCATTAATATATCAACGATAGACCATAGCATTAATATATCAACCATAGACCATAGCATTAATATATCAACCATAGACCATAGCATTAATATATCAACGATAGACCATAGCATTAATATATCAACCATAGACCATAGCATTAATATATCAACCATAGACCATAGCATTAATATATCAACCATAACCATATCATTAATAGATCAACCATAGATCATAGCATTAATGTATCAACCATAGCATTAATATATCAACCATAGACTATACCATTAATATATCAACGATAGACCATATCATTAATAGATCAACCATAGATCATAGCATTAATATATCAACCATAGCATTAATATATCAACCATAGACCATAGCATTAATATATCAACCATATACCATAGCATTAATATATCAACCATAGACCATAGCATTAATATATCAACCATATACCATAGCATTAATATATCAACCATATACCATAGCATTAATATATCAACCATAGGCCATAGCATTAATATATCAACCATAGACCATAGCATTAATATATCAACCATAGATCATAGCATTAATATATCAACCATAGACTATATCATTAATATATCAACCATAGATCATAGCATTAATATATCAACCATAGCATTAATATATCAACCATAGCATTAATATATCAACCATAGCATTAATATATCAACCATAGCATTAATATATCAACCATATACCATAGCATTAATATATCAACCATAGACCATAGCATTAATATATCAACCATAGACCATAGCATTAATATATCAACCATAGACCATAGCATTAATATATCAACCATAGACTATACCATTAATATATCAACCATAGCATTAATATATCAACCGTATGCCAAAGCATTAATATATCAACCATAGACTATACCATTAATATATCAACCATAGACCATAGCATTAATATATCAACCATAGCATTAATATATCAACCATATACCATAGCATTAATATATCAACCATAGCATTAATATATCAACCATAGACTATATCATTAATATATCAACCATAGCATTGATATATCAACCATATACCATATCATTAATATATCAACCATAGCATTAATATATCAACGATAGACCATACCATTAATATATCGACCATAGAACATAGCATTAATATATCAACCATAGACCATAGCATTAATATATCAACCATAGCATTAAACAGCACGTGCAACAGTGCTACCACCAGTTCACGAGCAATGTGTTTAGCACGATACTGTTCTCAACGATAGCTTGTCATGGAGATTATAAACCATGGAGAATATAAACCATACATAATATAAACCATAGAGAAAACGACTAAAAGAGAGAACAGTAACCGTATTGATAAGAAACAGACAACGTTGGTCTTACTACCTATAGTATACGTTTATCTTTTTCTCGTTTTATCATTATAAACTGACAAGATAGTAATATTGTTAAAGCGACACCTGGTGGCACCTGATGCGCGCGCAGCTAATTATGCTGCCAAACCTGGAATCGAACGATCAAAGGACTTGAAGAATCTCGCTTCACATTGTTTTGATAATACAAAGTGGTCCTTAGCGGCCAAGTCAACATCCCGATTCTATTGACAATGGATAAATGATAAACAGAGTGACATGCGGCACGTGCGGAGGTCACGTGCCACTAATTATCCCGTGCCGAGGGGTTATCATGGTAACGGTCAAACATAGATAAGATCTCCAATTCCAACAGTTAAAGATGAAGCGACATCGATACCAGTTCAGTTTATGAAACAGATAGTAGATCTATTTATAGACTGACGTGAGTGGATGGTGAGGTCTAAATATCTACCGGATAAAACGCGGGTACGATACAACTCAAGAGAATGTGATATTAGCCACTGAAGCTCCTATGTTCACAGTTGTCTGTACATTTCTAACCGTGTGGTCATTTCTAGTCAAATTGCGCTATGGAACCTGTCGGGTTGGACTCCTGGAGATAGAATGCATATCAAACCATTATCTTATCTCTATTTTTGGAGAGTCAAAACCCACGTGTCTAAACCAATGCCCAACATTTGCGGTCAGAACACAGGTCCTTACCCGTACACCGTATATCTGTTATCCTATACTAGTAATAACTGCAGGGAGGCAGTGTTCATTTCTTAATGGACTCATTGATGTGCGGCGCGCTGTAAAACGAGCTGCTTTTATTGGTTCCGCACAGAGGCTGGGATTATTTGTGCCGATTGTAATCCGAAAACAATTGAGACGATAGCGATCTGACACGAAACTGAGCCGTTCCGAAATGTGATTTGTGACAATATTGTCATGGAGGTTGGAATAACCGGCCCTGTGTGATATAATTATTATAATATACTGTGCTGTAATTTCAACTCAATCCAACTCAACTTGTTTATTGTAAGTCAAGTCAAGTCAAATATCTGTTATTCTCTCATTTTATGACATACATGAATACATGAGGTATTACAATCAATTCAATACATGAGGCTCATAATATTACTAACATAATTAAACATATATAACAATGATAATACTATTACTAACATAATTATATCCGCCTCCGTAGTCGAGCGGTTAAGGTCGCTGACTATCATCACTGATGGTCACTGGTTCGAGCCCCGCTCAGACCGTGTCTCATTTATATGAAAAAGTTGTCAGTTTCTTACGGAGGTTGGTGCACCCAAGTACTGGTTAACCGCTGGAGCCTGCCCAGGAAAGGTGTTGCTAGGTAAACTGCCCGCCGGCGATATAGCCCAAAATGGTGCTGATGCAGGCGTAAAACCCGAAATATAACATAACATAATTATACATCTATAACAATGATAAACCGTTGCATGACTATGGTTCAGTGTAGAATAGTATATATCCGCTGCAAATGTATAAGTTAGCTTACGTTATTTATTTTATTTTGTGTGTGTGTGTGTGTGTGTTTTACGTTTATTTATCGTCGCTACCGGTTGCCCATATGAGCGTCGCCTCCTGAAGAGATTAGTCATTTTATATTTTTGGAGGATAGTGTATGATACAGACAGAGACCCATTCCAGAGTCTCCTTTGGTTCTTTTACATGCACGGTGTAAAGCACCGACACGAGACCTCGGTTTAACGTCCCATCTGAAAGACTGTTAATTTAATTAGGGTCAAACGGGGTCAAACGAACCTGCGATCCCTGGATTACCAGTCCAGCGTGTTACAACTGGACTACAGACCCGTCTTATTTTTTACCTGTGCATAAAGCACATATACATGCTTAAGAGCCAAGCATAATTATACATAAATACATACGTACATGCAAACAGATACATGTACTTTTACAGAGAAGTTATTCAAGTGTGAATGGAACAGAAACTAACTGTCTAACTTTTTCCGATGTTTGATTCATTAATGCTGTGTATTTATTTAATGTTGGCCATTTGCAAAAATAAGGTTTGAAATATTGAGATCTTAATTGTCTGTACTTGGGACAAATTAAAATAAAATGGTATTCTGATTCTACTTGGTTCATATTACAATATTACAAAATATTTAAATTTCCTATTATTTCTGTGTGTGTGTTTTACGTTTATTTATCGTCGCTACCGGTTGCCCATATGAGCGACGCCTCCTGAAGAGGTTAGTCATTTTAGATTTTTGGAGGATAGTGCAATGATACAGACAGAGACCCATTCCAGAGTCTACTCTGGTTTTTTTACGTGCACGGCGTAAAGCACCGACACGAGACCTCGGTTTAAAGTCCCATCTGAAAGATTGTTAATTTTATTAGGTTCAGACTGGGAGTCGAACCTGCGATCCCTGGATTATCAGTCCAGCGTATTACCACTGGACTACAGATCCGTGTAGCTATGTATTGTGTATCTCGAGTATCTAAACACCCGGAAGCCACGCCCGCACAGATGATCTACAGTATCTAAATACCCGGAAGCCACGCCCTCACAGATGATCTACAATATTTAAACACCCGGAAGCCACGCCCGCACAGATGATCTACAGTATTTAAACACCCGGAAGCCACGCCCTCACAGATGAGCTACACTATTTAAACACCCGGAAGCCACGCCCTCACATATGATCTACAGTATTTAAACACCCGCAAGCCGCGCCCTCACTGATTACCTCCAGTATTTAAACACACGGAAGCCGCGCTCTCACTCGCCCATATGGTGTACCGACGGCGAGGGTAAAGAAACGCAATCATCATCATCGCCCTCACTGATTACCTCCAGTATCTAAATACCCAGAAGCCACGCCCTCACTGATTACCTCCAGTATCTAAATACCCAGAAGCCACGTCCTCACTGATTACCTCCAATATATAAACACCCGGAAGCCACGCCCTCACTGATTACCTCCAGTATCTAAATACCCAGAAGCCACGCCCTCACTGATTACCTCCAGTATCTAAATACCCAGAAGCCACGCCCTCGCTGATTACCTCCAGTATCTAAACACTCGGAAGCCACGCCCTCACTGATTACCTCCAGTATCTAAATACCCAGAAGCCACGTCCTCACTGATTACCTCCAATATCTAAACACCCGGAAGCCACGCCCTCACTTATTACCTCCAGTATCTAAATACCCGGAAGCCACGCCCTCACTGATTACCTCCAGTATCTAAACACTCGGAAGCCACGCCCTCACTGATTACCTCCAGTATCTAAACACCCGGAAGCCACGCCCTCACAGATGATCTACAGTATCTAAATACCCGAAAGCCACGCCCGCACAGATGATCTACAGTATTTAAACACCAGGAAGCCACGCCCTCACTGATTACCTCCAGTATATAAACACCCGGAAGCCACGCCCTCACTGATGATCTGCAGTATCTAAACACCCGGAAGCCACGCCCTCACAGATGATCTACAGTATCTAAATACCCGGAAGCCACGCCCGCACAGATGATCTACAGTATTTAAACACCAGGAAGCCACGCCCTCACTGATTACCTCCAGTATATAAACACCCGGAAGCCACGCCCTCACTGATTACCTCCAGTATCTAAACACCCGGAAGCCACGCCCTCACTGATTACCTCCAGTATCTAAACACCCAGAGGCCACGCCCTCATTGATTATCTCCAGTATCTAAACACCCTGAAGCCACGCCCTCACTGATTACCTCCAGTATCTAAACACCCGGAAGCCACGCCCTCATTGATTATCTCGAGTATCTAAACACCCGGAAGCCACGCCCTAACAGATTACCTCCAGTATCTAAACACCCGGAAGCCACGCCCTCATTGATTATCTCGAGTATCTAAACACACGGAAGCCACGCCCTAACTGATTACCTCCAGTATCTAAACACCCGGAAGCCACGCCCTCATTGATTATCTCGAGTATCTTAACATCCATAAAGCACTCCATTAACTAGTGTCTCTGAATATCCATAGGCCACACCGTCACTCATTCAATCTGGTATCTTAACACCAGTAAGCCACGCCCTCGCTTGCGGTATCGAAGCTACGTTCTTACTTATTCACTGGGGTTTCTGAACACACTTTGTCACGCTAAGAACCAGAGATGCTTCTGCACACTTTGTCACGCTAAGAACCAGAGATGCGTCTGCAAACATTGTCACGCTAAGAACCCGAGATGCTTCTGCACACGTTGTTACGCTAAGAACCAGATATGCGTTTGCACACTTTGTCACGCTAAGAACCAGAGATGCTTCTGCACACGTTGTCACGCTAAGAACCAGAGATGATTTTGTACAATTTGTCACGCTAAGAACCAGATATGCTTCTGCCACTTCGTCACGCTAAGAACCAGAGATGCTTATGTACATGTTGTAACGCTAAGAACAAGAGATGATTCTGCAAATTGTGTCACGCCAAGAACAAGAGATGATTCTGCAAATGTTGTCACGCTAAGAACAAGAAATGATTCTGCAAATGGTGTCACGCAAATAACAAGAGATGATTCTGCAAATTGTGTCACGCTAAGAACAAGATATGATTCTGCAAATGTTGTCACGCTAAGAACAATATATCATTCTGCAAATTTTGTCACGCAAATAACAAGAGATGATTCTGCAAATTGTGTCAGGCAAATAACAAGAGATGATTCTGCAAATTGTGTCACGCTAAGAACAAGATATGATTCTGCAAATGTTGTCACGCTAAGAACAAGAGATGATTCTGCAAATTGTGTAACGCAAATAACAAGAGATGAGTCTGCAAACTGTCACGCTAAGAGCCAGAGATGAGTCTGCAATTGGAGCCTATTCTGTATATTGCATTATCCTCCTGAAATTGACTAAATAAATATACTTCTGGGGTAGGGGGGTCGCCCCGATTAGCCAAGCATCCAAAGGTGGTGAGGATAAATAAACGTAACTAAGCAATACTACGTCTGTGGTTGTGGTGATGTAAAACACACGTAGTCGTTCGTTCAACATAAACCTCCAACTTTCTCTCTGCATCTGTCGTCACGCCATACCTTTAGTGTATACACATTTAGTTTAGCTCGATTGCGAAACAAGTTCTTTCAACTTATATTAATCACTCTTGATACCTCATTCCTGATGGAATCCATCGCCACGAGGGAGAGAGAAGAGGCAACGTGGAATTTAAATGCCTTGCCTAAGGGCACAATTGTAACGGCTCCAGCGGGGCTCGAACTCCGGACCTTTCGCACATGAAGTCATACCTTTGTACTTGCAAGCCATTATTATTAATATTGGACTGGTGGCAAAAGGCCATAGCATTATATTAAATTCTACGCGTAAATGTAAGAAATTAACAATTTTAATTAGTAGGATCTTGTTGTATAAGTGTGTGTTTTAAGTAAGATATAAGCCCCAAACTGATCCAATATGTAAAATATTGGTACTGTCTTCGGCGATACGCGCATCACACAGTCCAATATTTTATATATTGGATCGTTTTCGGCTGATATCATATACTTAAATCCGGATAGGACTAACACAGATTATGTTTGGACGTAACATTTGGTAATATTTCAGTTCATCGTTTTGTAAAGAAAAAACACGAAAATGATGTAGTGGCAGTCGGGACCGTAAATTGTGACACGTGTTAACCTGTCCTCTGGATGCGACAAAAACTTGTTAAAATTGAAATAGATAAATTATTAACAATGCTGTGTGAATAGAAAAAACGATAAATGCCTTGATTTATGTGCATAAAAATCATATATGCTAATGAACTCATTTATTGTGCTCGCCAATTGTTTGTGAAATATAGTTTTTCTAGTTTTATCTTATTGTAACCAAAGAAAATGCTCTAAAAACTGGTATCAGCAGCTTATGTATCGTCATCATCATCGGTGTAGTTGTCGCCATAATAATAATAATAATAATAATAATAATAATAATAATAATACTAATAATAATAATAATAATAATAATAATAATAATAATAATGATGATAATAATAACAACAACGACAATGACATATATATTATAATATATTATATCTTTATTTCTGTCTCATCTATGTACAGTACATACATTACAATTAATATAAACACATACATTGCACATAGCCATTCTACAAATGAGAATTATAAGAGACAATAACTTTTTACAATACATGGAACATGTCTTACTTTCTAAAAACTATGTGAAAGTCGCTAATCATGACATTAAAACTATTTAAAATACTGATTTTTAAGATTCTGACAGGGAAAAGGTGCACTATCGCGCAAATTAGAATATGTTTTAAGAAATCAGACCCACCTCTGATCAGATCAGGGATGGGTGGATTAGCAGCCTTTACATAGTTCACATCAAAAATTGTTCACTAGTAAAATAATGTACACATTATTTACACAGATAATATGTATATATAATTCAGTATCTCATCGGACTCTATAAAAATTATTACACTATATATTCTATATTCTATATTCTATATTCTATATTCTATATTTATTCTATATTCTTTATTATTGAAGTATGTTTATAAACCATTATTTTCTATCAAGTTTTTACCCAGAAATAGGCTGTCCGATTAGCGCAGTGGTTAGCGCGCTCGCTTCTCACCAATGCAACCCGGGTTCGATCCTCGGACCGGGAAGTATGTGAGGTGGTACGGTGGTCGCCATAATTATAGGACAAGCGGGTTTTCTCCGGGTACTCCGGTTTCCTCACACACGAATTACCACATATACGCTTTCATCCGCGCCAACGAGAGTGATTAATATAAGTTGTTAAATCTTGCTTCGCAATCGTTGTAAAATAAATAAAGTTGAATCTTTTTTACCCAGAAATAAAGTGTTCTTTTGTTGTAAACAATATAATTAATATTTCTCAGAATGTACATTAACTGGCTAGTGCTTTGTTTCTCTCCTCGCAATGTGCACAACTCTTGAATTGTCGAAATGATGTTTCTATAATTTAATTACACGCAACGATGTTTATAAGCCGGCATCTTCACGCCCATCTCCGCCTACCAAACTGCGGAAAGCAATCAACCAAATGGCTTATAATCACATTAAGTAGGAGACATTTTCAAATGGCCAACAAAACACCTTTAAGGTGCTAGGAAAACTTGACAATTGAATCACTGCCGCGATTTGAAGTCTCGCGAGATTGGAAATAATCCCGCGAGCCAACATAAATGGTTGAAAAGAATTCAATATGGCGGACAATATGATGACGTACAGAAAAAAAGATGTATAAATTACTAATATTTCTAAAATTACCGAAATTACTGCCTGTGCAATTCCATCAAAATGCGATGAATCCATTATCGCGATTTTCGTTGTGTTTTCGATTGTAGTAAATTACGAGTGGACATCTGTATCAATACAACTGCAAGGGGTTTCTCACCTTAAATGACCCTTTCCGCCAGCAGGTGTGGAAGAAGACCGTTAATGGGCGTGGTGTAGGGGACCCTTGGGCTGCTTCAATGATCATTAGAATCCACTATAACTCTACGATCCATCTGTTTCATTAATTCGTTTATTCATTTGCAGTCACGTGACGGCAGTTTCCACAATTTTGATCGCCGTCAACATTCATTTAATTTCCATGTTTTCTTTTATGTCCAATGAGAATATTTATAATGAGTTTTAAATGTTATTTCTGATCAAATTACAATAAACAGGATGGGCATGTTCTCCCTGTGCTGTCTGCCTGTGCAGTTTCTCAGGATAAGGGCGACATTTTTGGGGTTTTGTTTGAGTTGGAATGGTATAGTATACTATAGGTTTATTTGTACATCATGTGTTTTACGATTATTTTTCGTCGCTACCGGTTGCCCATATGAGCGACGCCTCCTGAAGAGATTAGTCATTTTAGATTGTCGGAGGATAGTGCAGTGATATAGACAGAGACCCATTCCATAGTCTCCTCTGGTTCTTTTTTGTGCACAGTGTACAGTGTAAAGCACCGACACGAGACCTCGGTTTAAAGTCCCATCTGAAAGATTGTTAATTTTATTAAGGTCAGACGGGGGATCGAACCTGCGATCCCCGGATTACCAGTCCAGCGTGTTACCACTGGACTACAGATCCGGCTGTGCATAATGTCATAGTACATACATTACATACATACAAGTGTGTATGACAAAACAATTACAAATATCACAACATCATCAATGATTACAATGTTCTGTTCACA
This sequence comes from Archivesica marissinica, assembly GCA_014843695.1. NCBI lineage: Eukaryota > Metazoa > Mollusca > Bivalvia > Venerida > Vesicomyidae > Archivesica > Archivesica marissinica. The sequence continues at coordinate 71,682,135 of CM026399.1, forward strand.
GAAAGCTTAATTGCAACCAACAATTATTTTCACAAATCACAGACGTTTAACTAATACTGTTTATGAATACACATCCTGATGGTATGATGAAACAACTAACTAGTATGAATTTACAACTTATCTTTAAAGCGACATTACATCACAAAAAGCAAATAAAATGCATGTTCACGTATAAATACATTGCTACTACAAATTTGTCTTGAAAACATTCGAACTCTAACATTGTTTTTGTGGTCTACAAACTTTCAAAATTGAAAGTAGGATTTTCTATAATGGTCATCCATGCCCCTGATTTGATGTTTGTTTGTCACCGGAGTCAGTACTAAACGTGAGATAAATGCCGTTTAGAGATACTTCAGCGAAGCTTAGTCAACAAATAAATATACATCGGCACAAATGTGAGATATAACGGTAAATATGTACCATAGCTCGTGTTATTCAGGATACACGAGTTGTATTACGCTTGGATGTCGACCATATTTACATTCTTTTGTTATGTCAACAAACCGCGTATACGACGTTTGTTTATTAGTTAAAATACTCAGTGTATGAAGCAAATATTTGGAAACAAATTATACCATATAATAGGCAAATACATTCTGTAGAAATGTGCGTTTTCACCGATGTAGTGTCGCTTTAAAGTATCAACTAATAATGACATATGCACGGGATATCCCGTAAAGCTTTAACATGAGATGACAACGCTTATTTTCAACGGGGTCCAGCAGTTTATGTCATATACCGACCCTCCAACCTTCATTGTGAGAGAAAGTCCACAGGTGTCCATTTGAGCAATATTTCTGACATGGATGACACCCGCGCTGAACCACTGATCTCCCGTAATGCAACTCGTTGTGAATTCGTCCTTCAAAAATCAGCGGCCATCTTGGATTTATGTAAATTAGATCAAATACCGTGGCATGATTCAGCGGGACTTTTAGTATGTTGTGTTACAGGCCCGTAGCAACTCTGGGGTACACCGAGGCAGGTGCCTCGGTTATCGGTTAATATTTCCAAAGCCAAAAAAAAAGAAAAAGAAAATGCAAAAATGTCCCTTTGCTGTATAAAATGTTGACTGCTAGAGAGCTGAAATGTCAATACATAATTATACGTCTAAACTCATTAAATCAGAAAACGCAGGAAATTGCTTCTATACCCCAACAAGTTTAAGGGGGAACATGCCCCCGATCCCCTAGATTGCCTCGGTTGAAATTTGCCTCTGGCTATGGTACTGTGTTAGTTACGTCAATAAAATGCACTGTAGTGATAAACATTGTGCTACCATTTTGTCCAAGTCAAACTTTAGATTTACGTGATTATATACTTTAATATAAATTCTACCATGACTCGGCATTTTGTCTGTATACGCAAAAACCGTGTTTAAATCTGGATTAAATCTGATGTCAAACGTGACGTAATTTTACCAGCATTTTTATTATTTGTTATTTGTGATTGTTATGTGACCTCATTTTACGTTTTCTTACAAATAACACCAACTTGGATATTTGTGTCATGTTAGAATCGAAATAATATTTGTATCTGCGTTATTTACGGTCGAATCAAATATTGTTTGTCGTTTTGAGCGCCGGAAATAACCACTTAGGCCTACGGCCTGCGTTGTTTGTTTCATATGCGTCGGAACTAAATATTATTTCTTAAAAATAACGCTATGCCAAGTGTTGTTAACCAAGTCTCCGCTACTTCGTGTGACGTCATTTTATTAAATAAAGTTTGATTATTTGAAAGGGCCGTTTTCTAATGTTGGTTGTAACTTGTGGCCCGACCCTTTTGCTATGTTACACAAATGTATATACAATTATGTGCCTTATAATCTGTTAACTTATTTCACATCTGATTCATGCTCGTATGTAATATTGTATTGTCGAATGTATTACATAATGCAATACATTATGGTTAAATCAATGTGACGTCACGTACCCATGTTTGGCGTAGAATCATGAAATTACTGCTGATCGCTTTCAGATTTAGATGAACACTTCGAATGAACACATGTACCATTCCAAGCTACTCTATCGAACCATTATAAATGACCGTGTTTGTACCTTAAACACGAGCGAAACTCTTCAACATTCAAATACTGAAAAAAATCGAGACTCGATTTGACGGTTGACTAAGAGCCCGGATGAATTATGGCGGCTGTATTATGACAGATTCATATGTTAATTTTCTCGTTAATGTCACTCGAGTTGTCGTGTCACGCCGAAACATGCTCCACAAGAGTAAAGAACATTAATTTCACTGATAAAGTTATTTTCAATTTATTTCAAGCTATTCTGTTTATTAAAGCTAAACTGATAGTGTGTGTGGCCGTAGACAGATTAAATTAGACTAACATCGAATTAATAACGGTGGGTCATTGGTAATAATGTTAGGGTGGGTCTGTGGTAATAATGTTAGGATGGGTCGGTGGTAATAATGTTAGGATGGGTCGGTGGTAATAATGTTAGGATGGGTATGTGGTAATAATGTTAGGATTGCTCTGTGGTAATAATGTTAGGGTGGGTCGGTGGTAATAATGTTAGGATGGGTCGGTGGTAATAATGTTAGGATGGGTCTGTGGTAATAATGTTAGGATGGGTCGGTGGTAATAATGTTAGGATGGGTCTGTGGTAATAATGTTAGGGTGGGTCGGTGGTAGTAATGTTAGGGTGGGTCTGTGGTAATACTGTTAGGGTGGGTCTGTGGTAATAATGTTAGGATGGGTCTGTGGTAATAATGTTAGGATGGGTCTGTGGTGATAATGTTAGGATGGGTCTGTGGTAATAATGTTAGGGTGGGTCTGTGGTAATAATGTTAGGATGGGTCTGTGGTAATAATGTTAGGATGGGTCTGTGGTGATAATGTTAGGATGGGTCTGTGGTAATAATGTTAGGGTGGGTCTGTGGTAATAATGTTAGGATGGGTCTGTGGTAATAATGTTAGGATGGGTCTGTGGTGATAATGTTAGGATGGGTCTGTGGTAATAATGTTAGTGTGGGTCGGTGGTAATAATGTTAGGATGGGTCTGTGGTAATAATGTTAGGATGGGTCGGTGGTAATACTGTTAGGGTGGGTCTGTGGTAATAATGTTAGGGTGGGTCGGTGGTAGTACGCAGAGATACATTCAATGTCGCGAGGTGTCGCGAGATACATTCAATGTCGCGAGGTGTCGCGAGGTACATGCAATGTCGCGAGGTGTATTCAATGTCGTGAGGTGTCGCGAGATACATTCAATGTCGCGAGGTACATTCAATGTCGCGAGGTACATTCAATGTCGCGAGGTACATTTGGCGAGGTACATTCAATGTCGCGAGGTACATTCCATGTCGCGAGGTACATTCCATGTCGCGAGGTACATGGCACATTCAATGTCGCGAGGTACATTCCATGTCGCGAGGTACATTCCATGTCGCGAGGTACATTCAATGTCGCGAGGTACATTTGGCGAGGTACATTCAATGTCGCGAGGTACATTCAATGTCGCGAGGTACATTCAATGTCGCGAGGTACATTCAATGTCGCGAGGTACATTCAATGTCGCGAGGTACATTTGGCGAGGTACATTCAATGCCGCGAGGTACATTCAATGTCGCGAGGTACATTCAATGTCGCGTGGTACATTCAATGTCGCGAGGTACATTCAATGTCGCGTGGTACATTCAATGTCGCGAGGTACATTCAATGTCGCGAGGTACATTCAATGTCGCGAGGTACATTATATGTCACGAGGTATATTCAAAGTCGCGAGATAATTCCATGTCGCGAGGTACATTCAATGCAGAACCAATAAATCATCCTAAGACTTTAATATAGTGTTGAAATTGTGATCAGAAACAGTGTACTTAATCTCGCGTGGTTTGCAGAGATCATCAGCACGTGGTTTTCCAATGACTTCCTATTATATTACATGAACTAAGCGGTTTTGTTAAATAATGATTGATTGCACGAGATTCCTTCTCCCAATTCTCGTCATGTTTTTATATCTTCTCCAATATGAAACAAGATTCTTAAGATGGAAAGATGACCTCTAATCCCGTTTAATCTCGTAAAATCACACGATGTGTTGTGCTAAGGTGCGAGAGTTATTCCTGAGAGACGACACAATTATCGTAACTACGAGATAATGCGAGATTTGATAACAAACTCGGATTACCCTCGGCTATTATCGTATTATGACGCTTAAGCTGTTTGTCATTGTGTTCCATAGATTTGCTGGCCTAGCATTGTGGATAGTTCTCTAATATGGTCTTAGTGATATGAAAACATGCATCTCCACGATCAAGTGACATTTCGTTTTACTTATTTTCTCGTTAATTTTAATTTTATCAGAGGCGTATTTGCATCTTTAATACCGCTTGGTGTAGCAGTTTATGCCCTTCTCAAATATTGTGTTTATGAAGTGAAGTTCGGAAATATCCCAAATGACTAGTTCTCTACACGGACAGCATCTACTAAATGACTAGTTCTCTACAAGTACGTCATCTACTAAATGACTAGTTCTCTACATGGACGTCATCTACTAAATGACTAGTTCTCTACACGGACGTCATCTACTAAATGACTAGTTCTCCACACGGACGTCATCTACTAAATGACTAGTTCTCTACACGGACGTCATCTACTAAATGACTAGTTCTCTACAAGTACGTCATCTACTAAATGACTAGTTCTCTACATGGACGTCATCTACTAAATGACTAGTTCTCTACAAGTACGTCATCTACTAAATGACTAGTTCTCTACACGGACGTCATCTACTAAATGACTAGTTCTCCACACGGACGTCATCTACTAAATGACTAGTTCTCTACACGGACGTCATCTACTAAATGACTAGTTCTCTACAAGTACGTCATCTACTAAATGACTAGTTCTCTACATGGACGTCATCTACTAAATGACTAGTTCTCTACAAGTACGTCATCTACTAAATGACTAGTTCTCTACACGGACGTCATCTACTAAATGACTAGTTCTCCACACGGACGTCATCTACTAAATGACTAGTTCTCTACACGGACGTCATCTACTAAATGACTAGTTCTCTACAAGTACGTCATCTACTAAATGACTAGTTCTCTACATGGACGTCATCTACTAAATGACTAGTTCTCTACAAGTACGTCATCTACTAAATGACTAGTTCTCTACACGGACGTCATCTACTAAATGACTAGTTCTCTACACGGACGTCATCTACTAAATGACTAGTTCTCTACACGGACGTCATCTACTAAATGACTAGTTCTCTACACGGACGTCATCTACTAAACGACTAGTTCTCTACACGGACGTCATCTACTAAACGACTAGTTCTCTACACGGACGTCATCTACTAATTTACTAGTTCTCTACACGGACGTCATCTACTAAATGACTAGTTCTCTACATGGACGTCATCTACTAAATGACTAGTTCTCTACACGGACGTCATCTACTAAATGACTAGTTCTCTACACGGACGTCATCTACTAATTGACTAGTTCTCTACACGGACGTCATCTACTAAATGACTAGTTCTCTACATGGACGTTAATCTACTAAATGCTTAGTTCTCTACACGGACGTCATCTACTAAATGACTAGTTCTCTACATGGACGTCATCCACTAAATGACTAGTTCTCTACATGGACGTCATCTACTAAATGACTAGTTCTCTACATGGATGTCATCCACTAATTGACTAGTTCTCTACACGGACGTCATCCACTAAATGACTAGTTCTCTACACGGACGTCATCTACTAAATAACACAACTTACATAATTAATTACCAGTCGGGGGGGGGGGGGGTAAAACATACCACGTATTGTACAAACAATGCATTGTACCGTGGAATACCAGCCCGTGGAATACCAGCCCCGGGGGTAATACGAGCCATGCATTGTACCGTGGAATACCAGCCCGGGGGTAATACAAACCATACATTGTACCATGGAATACCAGCCCGGGGGTAATACAAACAATGCATTGTACCATGGAATACCAGCCCGGGGGTAATACAAACAATGCATTGTACCATGGAATACCAGCCCGGGGGTAATACAAACCATGCATTGTACCGTGGAATACCAGCTCGGGGGTAAGAGAAACCATGCATTTATTATAAGACTAAAGTTCTCTTTGTCTAAGAAATAAAATCTCGTCTGCCTACCAGGACAAGAAACGCCACCGGAAGTTAAATGTCTCTATCTTTCTAAGATCATCTGTACAAATTACTCCGAAATTCTCGGAAGCCGTTTATATCTTGTTTTAGAGCGGCCATCAAATACGCCGCTCGTTTGATTATTTGGTTACCATGGAAACGGTTCTATTACCGGAAGTGCTTTTCCCGAACACAGATTCTGACACGAGGAGCTAATTTGCATTTGTCACGTGAAGGCGCAATTTTCTTTTTCGTCTGCAAGAATTTGTCAATGGTAAAACAAATGAAAGCAGACGTGGAATGGAGTAAAGATGGCGACACATCCGGAAACCGGATGTAGTATTGGACGCTTGAATGATCTATGTCAGAGAGTCGCAATATCAATGTCTTTCATTAGGCAGTAAAGGGATGACACTCGTTGATAACATTTGCATTTTCCATAGATTGTTAAAAAAAATTGATTTCCTTCCTAACCAGTATCAATGTATTAGTATTATTTATTCCCCCAACTTTGAATATACATGTAAACTTGTACCTGATATGTTATGTAACACCGTTAAACGCCATAAACTCCATAAAGGTCGTAAATTCGCTTATGATTTAAACATTATTTAGTTTACAACGATTGCCCGCTCAGACCGTGTCTCATTTATATGAAAAAGTTGGCAGTTTCTTACGGAGGTTGGTGCACCCAAGTACTGGTTAACCGCTGGAGCCTGCCCAGGAAAGGTGTTGTTAGGTAAACTGCCCGCCGGCGATATAGCCAAAAATGGTGCTGATGCAGGCGTAACACCCGAAATATAACATAACATAACTAACATAACTATACATATATAACAATGATAAACCGTTGCATGACTATGGTTCAGTGCAGAATAGTATATATCCGCTGCAAATGTATAAGTTAGCTTACGTTATTTATTTTATTTTGTGTGTGTGTGTGTGTGTGTGTGTGTTACGTTTATTTATCGTCGCTACCGGTTGCCCATATGAGCGACGCCTCCTGAAGAGATTAGTGATTTTAGATTTTTGGAGGATAGTGCAATGATACAGACAGGGACCCATTCCAGAGTCTCCTCTGGTTCTTTTACGTGCACGGTGTAAAGCACCGACACGAGACCTTGGTTTAACGTCCCATCTGAAAGACTGTTAATTTTATTAGGGTCAGACGGGGGATCGAACCTGCGATCCCTGGATTACCAGTCCAGCGTTTTACCACTGGACTACAGATCCGTCTGTTAAACGATTGCGAAGCACGTTTTAACAACTGATATTAATCACTATCGTTGGGTTTTCACCGGGTACTCTGGTTTCCTCCCACACGAATGACCACATTTACGCTTTCATCCGCGCCAATGAGAGTGATTAATATAAGTTGTTAGAACTTGCTTTGCAATCGTTGTAAAATAAATAAAGTTTAAACTAATTGTCTGTTATGTGTAATATGAGTATTTACTCCATTGAAGATATTCAAAATGTACACACTATGATTAATTGTGATTTCATATGACGTATGTCTTTAACAGGAAGTGAACGAAATGACATAACACATAAAACAAAATAGAAAATGTTCGCAATTCTAAGCATAGACAATTCTAGACAATAGCCGGGAAACAAACAATGAGCATCTAATGCAACCATTTGTGGAAGTTGTGCTAGCGCAGTGGATGCGCGTTCGCTTCAGGTGCGAAAGGTCCGAAGTTCGAGCCCCGCAGGAGCCGTTACGATTGTGCCCTTAGGCAAGGCATTTAAATGATATCCAGGTGGGTGTGAAGTTCTCACCTTTGTGCAATTTTAAATATTCAAGATTTTCAAAATGGCCGCCAATCTGAAAATGGTTTCACAATATATTCGCTAATAAGGCATGTACAGTCCTAATAGTTATGCATATTTGATTTAATGCTTGACGTTGTAGCTTTAATTTTAGCATTTTTCATTGAACCTAGATATATACTGATTAGACATAGAACTTTAGACGATGCCGCAATTATACTAATAATAATAATAATAATAATAATAAATAATAATATAATAATAATAATAATAATAATATAATAATAATAATAATAAATAATAAATAATAATAATAATATAATAATAATAATTAAAAAATAAAAATAAATAAAATAATAATAAAATAATATAATAAAATAATAAAATAATAATAATAATAAAGACTTTATTTAACGAGAGAACTCATTTGAACAATTAAGCCAATCTACAATGAGGCCCCCTTAACAAATTAAAACATGAAGTAGCATAATGAAACATGTAAACAGTAACCAGTACAACTTTCATAGGAAATAAGATATAAGCTGCAAGAACTAATACTTATATGCATATATAATTGTGTTTGTGCCATGAACCAACTTCGCTAACAGTAATACCAACACGAGTGTTATCAACGTACACATTAGGGAGATATCTTTTGATAAAGGAGAAACACATCCCCCCATTTATGTGGGTTAAATTTAACAGCCATTACTTTGCACAGGACATAATAGTATTCATTTCTTCGTTAAGTGTTGTCTCCATTAGACATATCACATATGTCACGTGTTGATGTTGTACGAGACATGTCGTCTGCGAATAGTCTGGTGGTACTTATCAATTAATATGCAATATTATTAACATAAATTAAAAATAGTAAATGACCTAAGACTGAACCCTGTGGGACACCTTCGTGTAATGATATTTCTTCAAAAAATGACGTTCTAACAAACACTTGTTTTTTACGATTTGATAAGTAATTTGAAAACCCCTTTAACATACATTATTTCCGGTAATACCATATTGCTTTAGCTTAAATATTAACCCTTTAAGCTATGTAGGCTGTCCGATTAGCGCAGTGGTTAGCGCTCGCTTCTCACAAATGCAACCTGGGTTCGATCATCGGACCGGGAAGTATGTGAGATGGTACGGTGGTCGCCAGCTCGGACAGGTGGGTTTTCTCCGGGTACTCCTGTTTCCTCCCACACGAATGACACTTTCATCCGCGCCAACGAGAGTGGTTATTATGTTAGAACTTGCTTCGCAATCGTTGTAAAATAAATAAAGTTTACGTGTTTTACTAATGCATTAGAAACGTACTTGTGTGTATGTATGTTCCATTCATGTCAAACCCCTTGCGGGGACGTGGACATGTTTTCCTGGGCAGGCTTAGCCGACCTAAGTGGTTAACCAGTACTAAGCAATGTGTGTGAGGTGCCTTGCTCAATGCCACTACATAAGTGGCCTGACCGAGTAGCGAACCCGGGACAGTTCGATTCCAAATCCGACGCTCTACCACTGGAACACGGATGCCACACTTTGCAGAATAGAAATGTACAGCTATACTTGAGCATGCCAATTTATGTTATGTTATATTTCGGGTTTTACACCTGCATCAGCACCATTTTGGGCTATATCGCCGGCGGGCAGTTTACCTAACAACACCTTTCCTGGGCAGGCTCCAGCGGTTAACCAGTACTTGGGTGCACCAACCTCCGTAAGAAACTGCCAACTTTTTCATATAAATGAGACACGGCCTGAGTGGGGCTCGCAACCGTGACCATCAGTGATGATAGATTACAGTGGTATACAAGTCAGCGACCTTAACCACTCGACCACGGAGGCGGACTCATGCCAATTTAAACTGGCTTATTGAATCTATGAAACATTATATTCTGGGAATGTTTCTCATATAAACGTTTGGGGTGCCTTCCAATGTTTTTGTTGACGCGTTTTCTTTGATATATCTTAACGCCGGAAAGTAACGTCGGAAGTAACACCGGGAAGTAACGTCGGGAAGTAACGCCGGGAAGTAACGTTGGAAAATAACGCCGGGAAGTAACACCGGGAAGTAACATAGGAAAATAACGTCGGAAAGTAACGCCGGGAAGTAATGTCGGAAAGTAACGCCGGGAACGCCGGGAGGTAACGCCGGGAAGTAACATCGAAACGTAACGTCGGAAAGTAACGCCGGGAAGTAACGTCGAAAAGTAACCTCGGAAAATAACGTCGGAAAGTAACGTCAGAAAGTAACGTCGGAAGTAACGCCGGGAAGTAACGCCGAGAAGTAACGTCGGAAAGTAACACCAGGAAGTAACGACGGGAAGTAACGTCGAAAAGTAACGTCGGAAAATAAACCCGCAAAATAACGTCGGAAAGTAACGTCGGAAAGTAACGACGGGAAGTAACGCCGGGAAGTAACGTCGAAAAGTAACATAGGAAAATAAACCCGGAAAGTAACGTCGGAAAGTAAAGTTGGAAAGTAACACCGGAAAGTAACACCGGAAAGTAACACCGGGAAGTAACACCGGAATGGATGCAAACGACTTCATTATTCTCATAGCCATGTATTTCATATACCAAAATAAAGTTGGTTAGAAATGTAAATGATTATCGCATGACGAAGTGGAAAAACACAAGATAAAATGATACAAAGTCGCCATACATTAATATGTTTCTGTTTTAGTTTTAAATGGAAGTCGTGATAGCGCAGTGGATGCGCGTTCGCTTCAGGTGCGAAAGGTCCGGAGTTCGAGCCCCTCTGGAGCCGTTACGATTGTGTCCTTAGGCAAGACATTTAAATTCCACGTTGCCTCTTCTCTCCCTCGTGGCGATTGATTCAATCAGGAATGAGATCTCGAGAGTGATTAATATAAGGTGTAAGAACTTGTTTCGCAATCGAGCTCAAATAAATGTGTATAAACTAGTTTTAAACATTATATTTACACCAATGTATACTCGTACGAACATTTTGAGGTAACTCGAAGACAACGTAATATTAATCTTGCTTCTCCTTATATACGACTCGTGTAATATGCATTATATACGACTCGTGTAATATGCATTATATACGACTCGTGTAATATGCATTATATACGACTCGTGTAATATGCATTATATACGACTCGTGTAATATGCATTATATACGACTCGTGTAATATGCATTATATACGACCACTTAGTGTATTATATACGACTGCTATATGTATTATATACGACTGCTATATGTATTATATACGACTGCTATGTGTATTATATACGACTACTTAGTGTATTATATACGACTGCTATATGTATTATATACGACTGCTATATGTATTATATACTACTACTTAGTGTATTATATACGACTGCTATATGTATTAAATACGACCACTTAGTGTATTATATACGACTGCTATATGTATTATATACGACCACTTAGTGTATTATATACGACTGCTATATGTATTAAATACGACTGCAATATGTATTATATACGACCACTTAGTGTATTATATACGACTGCTATATGTATTATATACGACTGCTATGTGTATTATATACGACTACTTAGTGTATTATATACGACTGCTATATGTATTATATACGACTGCTATATGTATTATATACTACTACTTAGTGTATTATATACGACTACGTAGTGTATTATATACGACTACGTAGTGTATTATATACGACTGCTATATGTATTATATACGACTGCTATATGTATTATATACGACTACTATATGTATTAAATACGACTACTTAGTGTATTATATACGACTGCTATATGTATTATATACGACTACTTAGTGTATTATATACGACTGCTATATGTATTATATACGACTGCTATATGTATTATATACGACTACTTAGTGTATTATATACGACTACTTAGTGTATTATATACGACTTCTATATGTAATATATACGACTGCTATATGTATTATATACGACTACTTAGTGTATTATATACGACTTCTATATGTAATATATACGACTTCTATATGTATTATATACGACTTCTATATGTATTATATACGACTGCTATATGTATTATATACGACTGCTATATGTATTATATACGACTACTATATGTATTATATACGACAGTTATATGTATTATATACGACTGCTATATGTATTATATACGACTGCTATATGTATTATATACGATTTCTATATGTAATATATACGACAGTTATATGTATTATATACGACTGCTATATGTATTATATACGACTGTTACTTGTATTATATACGACTTCTATATGTATTATATACGACTGCTATGTGTATTATATACGACTGCTCTATGTATTATATACGACTGCTATGTGTATTATATACGACTGCTATATGTATTATATACGACTGCTATATGTAATATATACGACAGTTATATGTATTATATACGACTGCTATATGTATTATATACGACTGTTACTTGTATTATATACGACTTCTATATGTATTATATACGACTGCTATGTGTATTATATACGACTGCTCTATGTATTATATACGACTGCTATGTGTATTATATACGACTGCTATATGTATTATATACGACTGTTACTTGTATTATATACGACTTCTATATGTATTATATACGACTGCTATGTGTATTATATACGACTGCTATATGTATTATATACGACTGCTATGTGTATTATATACGACTGCTATATGTATTATATACGACTGTTACTTGTATTATATACGACTGCTATATGTATTATATACGACTGCTATATATATTATATACGACTACTATATGTATTATATACGACTGTTACTTGTATTATATACGACTGCTATATGTATTATATACGACTGCTATATGTATTATATACGACTGCAATGTGTATTATATACGACTGCTATATGTATTATATACGACTGCAATGTGCATTATATACGACTGCTATATGTATTATATACGACTGCAATGTGTATTATATACGACTGCTATATGTATTAAATACGACTGCAATATGTATTATATACGACCACTTAGTGTATTATATACGACTGCTATATGTATTAAATACGACTGCAATATGTATTATATACGACCACTTAGTGTATTATATACGACTCATATGTATTATATACGACTGCTAGTGTATTATATACGACTACTAGTGTATTATATACGACTGCTATATGTATATATACGACTGCTATATGTATTATATACACTACTATGTATTAATACGACTACTAGTGTATTATATACGACTACTATGTATTATATACGACTGCTATATGTATTATATACGACTGCTATATGTATTATATACGACTACTATATGTATTATATACGACTGTTATGTATTAATACGACTACTTATGTATTATATACGACTGCTATATGTATTATATACGACTGCTATATGTATTATATACGACTGCTATGTGTATTATATACGACTACTTATGTATTATATACGACTGCTATATGTATTATATACGACTGCTATATGTATTATATACGACTACTTAGTGTATTATATACGACTGCTATATGTATTAAATACGACCACTTATGTATTATATACGACTGCTATATGTATTATATACGACCACTTAGTGTATTATATACGACTGCTATATGTATTAAATACGACTGCAATATGTATTATATACGACCACTTAGTGTATTATATACGACTGCTATATGTATTATATACGACTGCTATGTGTATTATATACGACTACTTAGTGTATTATATACGACTGCTATATGTATTATATACGACTGCTATATGTATTATATACGACTACTTAGTGTATTATATACGACTACGTAGTGTATTATATACGACTACGTAGTGTATTATATACGACTGCTATATGTATTATATACGACTGCTATATGTATTATATACGACTACTATATGTATTAAATACGACTACTTAGTGTATTATATACGACTGCTATATGTATTATATACGACTACTTAGTGTATTATATACGACTGCTATATGTATTATATACGACTGCTATATGTATTATATACGACTACTTAGTGTATTATATACGACTACTTAGTGTATTATATACGACTTCTATATGTAATATATACGACTGCTATATGTATTATATACGACTACTTAGTGTATTATATACGACTTCTATATGTAATATATACGACTTCTATATGTATTATATACGACTTCTATATGTATTATATACGACTGCTATATGTATTATATACGACTGCTATATGTATTATATACGACTACTATATGTATTATATACGACAGTTATATGTATTATATACGACTGCTATATGTATTATATACGACTGCTATATGTATTATATACGATTTCTATATGTAATATATACGACAGTTATATGTATTATATACGACTGCTATATGTATTATATACGACTGTTACTTGTATTATATACGACTTCTATATGTATTATATACGACTGCTATGTGTATTATATACGACTGCTCTATGTATTATATACGACTGCTATGTGTATTATATACGACTGCTATATGTATTATATACGACTGCTATATGTAATATATACGACAGTTATATGTATTATATACGACTGCTATATGTATTATATACGACTGTTACTTGTATTATATACGACTTCTATATGTATTATATACGACTGCTATGTGTATTATATACGACTGCTCTATGTATTATATACGACTGCTATGTGTATTATATACGACTGCTATATGTATTATATACGACTGTTACTTGTATTATATACGACTTCTATATGTATTATATACGACTGCTATGTGTATTATATACGACTGCTATATGTATTATATACGACTGCTATGTGTATTATATACGACTGCTATATGTATTATATACGACTGTTACTTGTATTATATACGACTGCTATATGTATTATATACGACTGCTATATATATTATATACGACTACTATATGTATTATATACGACTGTTACTTGTATTATATACGACTGCTATATGTATTATATACGACTGCTATATGTATTATATACGACTGCAATGTGTATTATATACGACTGCTATATGTATTATATACGACTGCAATGTGCATTATATACGACTGCTATATGTATTATATACGACTGCAATGTGTATTATATACGACTGCTATATGTATTAAATACGACTGCAATATGTATTATATACGACCACTTAGTGTATTATATACGACTGCTATATGTATTAAATACGACTGCAATATGTATTATATACGACCACTTAGTGTATTATATACGACTGCTATATGTATTATATACGACTGCTATGTGTATTATATACGACTACTTAGTGTATTATATACGACTGCTATATGTATTATATACGACTGCTATATGTATTATATACTACTACTTAGTGTATTATATACGACTACGTAGTGTATTATATACGACTACGTAGTGTATTATATACGACTGCTATATGTATTATATACGACTGCTATATGTATTATATACGACTACTATATGTATTAAATACGACTACTTAGTGTATTATATACGACTGCTATATGTATTATATACGACTACTTAGTGTATTATATACGACTGCTATATGTATTATATACGACTGCTATATGTATTATATACGACTACTTAGTGTATTATATACGACTACTTAGTGTATTATATACGACTTCTATATGTAATATATACGACTGCTATATGTATTATATACGACTACTTAGTGTATTATATACGACTTCTATATGTAATATATACGACTTCTATATGTATTATATACGACTTCTATATGTATTATATACGACTGCTATATGTATTATATACGACTGCTATATGTATTATATACGACTACTATATGTATTATATACGACAGTTATATGTATTATATACGACTGCTATATGTATTATATACGACTGCTATATGTATTATATACGATTTCTATATGTAATATATACGACAGTTATATGTATTATATACGACTGCTATATGTATTATATACGACTGTTACTTGTATTATATACGACTTCTATATGTATTATATACGACTGCTATGTGTATTATATACGACTGCTCTATGTATTATATACGACTGCTATGTGTATTATATACGACTGCTATATGTATTATATACGACTGCTATATGTAATATATACGACAGTTATATGTATTATATACGACTGCTATATGTATTATATACGACTGTTACTTGTATTATATACGACTTCTATATGTATTATATACGACTGCTATGTGTATTATATACGACTGCTCTATGTATTATATACGACTGCTATGTGTATTATATACGACTGCTATATGTATTATATACGACTGTTACTTGTATTATATACGACTTCTATATGTATTATATACGACTGCTATGTGTATTATATACGACTGCTATATGTATTATATACGACTGCTATGTGTATTATATACGACTGCTATATGTATTATATACGACTGTTACTTGTATTATATACGACTGCTATATGTATTATATACGACTGCTATATATATTATATACGACTACTATATGTATTATATACGACTGTTACTTGTATTATATACGACTGCTATATGTATTATATACGACTGCTATATGTATTATATACGACTGCAATGTGTATTATATACGACTGCTATATGTATTATATACGACTGCAATGTGCATTATATACGACTGCTATATGTATTATATACGACTGCAATGTGTATTATATACGACTGCTATATGTATTAAATACGACTGCAATATGTATTATATACGACCACTTAGTGTATTATATACGACTGCTATATGTATTATATACGACTGCTATGTGTATTATATACGACTACTTAGTGTATTATATACGACTGCTATATGTATTATATACGACTGCTATATGTATTATATACGACTACTTAGTGTATTATATACGACTACGTAGTGTATTATATACGACTACGTAGTGTATTATATACGACTGCTATATGTATTATATACGACTGCTATATGTATTATATACGACTACTATATGTATTAAATACGACTACTTAGTGTATTATATACGACTGCTATATGTATTATATACGACTACTTAGTGTATTATATACGACTGCTATATGTATTATATACGACTGCTATATGTATTATATACGACTACTTAGTGTATTATATACGACTACTTAGTGTATTATATACGACTTCTATATGTAATATATACGACTGCTATATGTATTATATACGACTACTTAGTGTATTATATACGACTTCTATATGTAATATATACGACTTCTATATGTATTATATACGACTTCTATATGTATTATATACGACTGCTATATGTATTATATACGACTGCTATATGTATTATATACGACTGCTATATGTATTAAATACGACCACTTAGTGTATTATATACGACTGCTATATGTATTATATACGACCACTTAGTGTATTATATACGACTGCTATATGTATTAAATACGACTGCAATATGTATTATATACGACCACTTAGTGTATTATATACGACTGCTATATGTATTATATACGACTGCTATGTGTATTATATACGACTACTTAGTGTATTATATACGACTGCTATATGTATTATATACGACTGCTATATGTATTATATACGACTACTTAGTGTATTATATACGACTACGTAGTGTATTATATACGACTACGTAGTGTATTATATACGACTGCTATATGTATTATATACGACTGCTAATGTATTATATACGACTACTATATGTATTAAATACGACTACTTAGTATTATATACGACTGCTATATGTATTATATACGACTACTTAGTGTATATATACGACTGCTATATGTATTATATACGAGCTATATGTATTATATACGACTACTAGTGTATTATATACGACTACTTAGTGTATATTACGACTTCTATATGTAATATATACGAGCCTATATGTATTAAATACGACTACTAGTGTATTATATACGACTTCTATATGTAATATATACGACTTCTATATGTATTATATACGACTTCTATAGTATTATATACGACTACTATATGATTATATACGACTGCTATATGTATTATATACGACTGCTCTATGTATTATATACGACTGCTATATGTATTATATACGACTGCTATATGTATTATATACGACTGCTATATGTATTATATACGACTACTATATGCATTGATTCCGACAGTTATATGTATTATATACGACTACTTAGTGTATTATATACGACTGCTATATGTATTATATACGACTGCTCTATGTATTATATACGACTGCTATATGTATTATATACGACTGCTATATGTATTATATACGACTGCTATATGTATTATATACGACTACTATATGCATTATATACGACAGCTATATGTATTATATACGACTACTATATGTATTATATACGACTGCTATATGTATTATATACGACTGCTATATGTATTATATACGACTGCTATATGTATTATATACGACTGCTATATGTATTATATACGACTGCTATATGTATTATATACGACTACTATATGCATTATATACGACAACTATATGTATTATATACGACTACTATATGTATTATATACGACTGCTATATGTATAATATACGACTACTTATGTATTATATACAACTACTTATGTATTATATACGACTACTTATGTATTATATACGACTACTATATGTATTATATACGACTATTACTTGTATTATATACGACTGCTATATGTATTATATACGACTGCTATATGTATTATATACGACTACTATATGTATTATATACGACTGCTAAAAAACACACAACAACCACAAAAAAACACACAAAAACACCTAATGTATTATATACGACTGCTATATGTATTACATACGACTACTATATGTATTATATACGACTGCTACATGTATTATATACGACTGCTATATATATTATATACGACTACTATATGCATTATTACGACAGCTATATGTATTATATACGACTACTTATGTATTATATACGACTGCTATATGTATTATATACGACTGCTATATGTAATATATACGACTGCTATATGTATTATATACGACTGCTATATGTATTATATACGACTGCTATATATATTATATACGACTACT
>CM026399.1:71702131-71732368 GCA_014843695.1 Archivesica marissinica
AGCTGTATATCCCGTATATGTTGTTGTGGTATATAGCTGTATATCCCGTATATGTTGTTGTTGTATATAGCTGTATATCCCGTATATGTTGTTGTTGTATATAGCTGTATATCCCGTATATGTTGTTGTGGTATATAGCTGTATATCCCGTATATGTTGTTGTGGTATATAGCTGTATATCCCGTATATGTTGTTGTTGTATATAGCTGTATATCCCGTATATGTTGTTGTTGTATATAGCTGTATATCCCGTATATTGTTGTTGTGGTATATAGCTGTATATCCCGTATATGTTGTTGTGGTATATAGCTGTATATCCCGTATATGTTGTTGTGGTATATAGCTGTATATCCCGTATATGTTGTTGTTGTGGTATATAGCTGTATATCCCGTATATGTTGTTGTGGTATATAGCTGTATATCCCGTATATGTTGTTGTTGTATATAGCTGTATATCCCGTATATGTTGTTGTTGTATATAGCTGTATATCCCGTATATGTTGTTGTGGTATATAGCTGTATATCCCGTATATGTTGTTGTTGTATATAGCTGTATATCCCGTATATTTGTTGTTGTGGTATATAGCTGTATATCCCGTATATGTTGTTGTGGTATATAGCTGTATATCCCGTATATGTTGTTGTTGTATATAGCTGTATATCCCGTATATGTTGTTGTGGTATATAGCTGTATATCCCGTATATGTTGTTGTTGTGATATAGCTGTATATCCCGTATATGTTGTTGTGGTATATAGCTGTATATCCCGTATATGTTGTTGTGGTATATAGCTGTATATCCCGTATATGTTGTTGTGATATAGCTGTATATCCCGTATATGTTGTTGTTGTGGTATATAGCTGTATATCCCGTATATGTTGTTGTGGTATATAGCTGTATATCCCGTATATGTTGTTGTTGTGGTATATAGCTGTATATCCCGTATATGTTGTTGTGGTATATAGCTGTATATCCCGTATATGTTGTTGTGGTATATAGCTGTATATCCCGTATATGTTGTTGTGGTATATAGCTGTATATCCCGTATATGTTGTTGTGGTATATAGCTGTATATCCCGTATATTTGTTGTTGTGGTATATAGCTGTATATCCCGTATATGTTGTTGTGGTATATAGCTGTATATCCCGTATATGTTGTTGTGGTATATAGCTGTATATCCCGTATATGTTGTTGTGGTATATAGCTGTATATCCCGTATATGTTGTTGTGGTATATAGCTGTATATCCCGTATATGTTGTTGTTGTATATAGCTGTATATCCCGTATATGTTGTTGTGGTATATAGCTGTATATCCCGTATATGTTGTTGTGGTATATAGCTGTATATCCCGTATATGTTGTTGTGGTATATAGCTGTATATCCCGTATATGTTGTTGTTGTATATAGCTGTATATCCCGTATATGTTGTTGTGGTATATAGCTGTATATCCCGTATATGTTGTTGTTTGGTATATAGCTGTATATCCCGTATATGTTGTTGTTGTATATAGCTGTATATCCCGTATATGTTGTTGTTGTGGTATATAGCTGTATATCCCGTATATGTTGTTGTGGTATATAGCTGTATATCCCGTATATGTTGTTGTTGTATATAGCTGTATATCCCGTATATGTTGTTGTGGTATATAGCTGTATATCCCGTATATGTTGTTGTTGTGGTATATAGCTGTATATCCCGTATATGTTGTTGTTGTGGTATATAGCTGTATATCCCGTATATGTTGTTGTTGTTGTATATAGCTGTATATCCCGTATATGTTGTTGTTGTATATAGCTGTATATCCCGTATATGTTGTTGTTGTGGTATATAGCTGTATATCCCGTATATGTTGTTGTGGTATATAGCTGTATATCCCGTATATGTTGTTGTTGTATATAGCTGTATATCCCGTATATGTTGTTGTGGTATATAGCTGTATATCCCGTATATGTTGTTGTGGTATATAGCTGTATATCCCGTATATGTTGTTGTGGTATATAGCTGTATATCCCGTATATGTTGTTGTGGTATATAGCTGTATATCCCGTATATGTTGTTGTGGTATATAGCTGTATATCCCGTATATGTTGTTGTTGTATATAGCTGTATATCCCGTATATGTTGTTGTGGTATATAGCTGTATATCCCGTATATGTTGTTGTGATATAGCTGTATATCCCGTATATGTTGTTGTTGTATATAGCTGTATATCCCGTATATGTTGTTGTGGTATATAGCTGTATATCCCGTATATGTTGTTGTGGTATATAGCTGTATATCCCGTATATGTTGTTGTGGTATATAGCTGTATATCCCGTATATGTTGTTGTGGTATATAGCTGTATATCCCGTATATGTTGTTGTGGTATATAGCTGTATATCCCGTATATGTTGTTGTGGTATATAGCTGTATATCCCGTATATGTTGTTGTGGTATATAGCTGTATATCCCGTATATGTTGTTGTGGTATATAGCTGTATATCCCGTATATGTTGTTGTGGTATATAGCTGTATATCCCGTATATGTTGTTGTTGTATATAGCTGTATATCCCGTATATGTTGTTGTGGTATATAGCTGTATATCCCGTATATGTTGTTGTTGTATATAGCTGTATATCCCGTATATGTTGTTGTGGTATATAGCTGTATATCCCGTATATGTTGTTGTTGTATATAGCTGTATATCCCGTATATGTTGTTGTGGTATATAGCTGTATATCCCGTATATGTTGTTGTTGTATATAGCTGTATATCCCGTATATGTTGTTGTTGTGGTATATAGCTGTATATCCCGTATATGTTGTTGTTGTGGTATATAGCTGTATATCCCGTATATGTTGTTGTGTGGTATATAGCTGTATATCCCGTATATGTTGTTGTGGTATATAGCTGTATATCCCGTATATGTTGTTGTGGTATATAGCTGTATATCCCGTATATGTTGTTGTGGTATATAGCTGTATATCCCGTATATGTTGTTGTGGTATATAGCTGTATATCCCGTATATGTTGTTGTTGTATATAGCTGTATATCCCGTATATGTTGTTGTGGTATATAGCTGTATATCCCGTATATGTTGTTGTTGTGGTATATAGCTGTATATCCCGTATATGTTGTTGTGGTATATAGCTGTATATCCCGTATATGTTGTTGTGGTATATAGCTGTATATCCCGTATATGTTGTTGTGGTATATAGCTGTATATCCCGTATATGTTGTTGTGGTATATAGCTGTATATCCCGTATATGTTGTTGTGGTATATAGCTGTATATCCCGTATATGTTGTTGTGGTATATAGCTGTATATCCCGTATATGTTGTTGTGGTATATAGCTGTATATCCCGTATATGTTGTTGTGGTATATAGCTGTATATCCCGTATATGTTGTTGTTGTGGTATATAGCTGTATATCCCGTATATGTTGTTGTGGTATATAGCTGTATATCCCGTATATGTTGTTGTTGTATATAGCTGTATATCCCGTATATGTTGTTGTTGTATATAGCTGTATATCCCGTATATGTTGTTGTTGTATATAGCTGTATATCCCGTATATGTTGTTGTGGTATATAGCTGTATATCCCGTATATGTTGTTGTGGTATATTAATAATAATAATAATAATAAAGACTTTATTTAACGAGAGTACTCATTTAACAAAAGGTAATCTACCATGAGGCCCTCAACATATATACAATCAAATGCAATCAAAAGATAGCACTATAAGTGACAACTGCACATTGGAATAATATAGTAATGTAAAAGCTGAAAAATAGAGAAACTATATTTAATATGTAATGGAATATGATGATATATGGAATTGGCTAGCAGAGTTGAAAATGGGAGTGAGACAATTAATGAAACTAGATCTATCTAACAATGTGCATATTGACTTGTAGTGGTATCTTCAAAATATGTATGAAATCAACTTAAGGACAGCACATTTCCGATTCTAATAAATAAAGCAATGGCAATACACGTTTATAATAACAGTAGAAGTACGCGATTAGTTTGAATTGTTATAGTCCCACCTTAAGTTGAGAATTTTGAACTGTTGGATAGTTGGAGCATTTTGAACTGAGTGAGGCAATGAATTCCAAATAGATGATCCTGAAAATTCAAATGTATTACGAAATAATTCACAATTTGGTCTTGGTGTGTATAATTGATATTCTGAGGTTGATCTAAGAATTCTAGGATGTATATCAGAAGTAAAAGTGAAGGATGATTTTAAATAGTCTGGAGCAGCTCCATGTAATGTTTTATACATTTGTATAGCCTTCTGATATATGACTCGTTCTGGAAAGGTCATCCATTTTAGTTGGGAGAATAATAATTGCGATGGAGTGTCAAAGTCCTGATCTAGAATTAGTCTAGCTGCTCTCTTTTGTAACCGAACTATTTTATCTTCTAAAGATGAGTTGCAGTTACCCCAAATCACACAACAAAAGTCTAAGTGAGGCAATATATAAGCATTGTAGAAGAGGTTGCGATTGGGAATAGAGAGATACCTTTTTATACGAGACAATAAATATAAATAAGAGTTACATTTTTTGAGAACATTGTCAGTATGCTTATCCCAGGATAGTGTGTTGTCAATCATAACTCCGAGTAGTCGTTCAGCAGAACTCGGATGTATGACGGTGTTGTTCACTTTCACTTCAAGAGCAGACTCACTGATACTATGAGCTTTTGATTTAGAGGAAATATACATGATTTTGGTCTTAGAAGTATTGAGAATCATACGATTGTCTAAACACCACTGTTGAACATTTATCAAATCAGTAGATAAAGAAGTAGTAAGAGTGTCAAGAGATTGATCGGAGGCAGATATAGTTGTATCGTCAGCAAATATGTCTGCAACTGTGCTGGTAAGAGTCATAGGTAAATCATTGATGTAAATTATAAAGAGAATGGGACCTAAGACAGACCCCTGAGGAACACCAGAAACAACAGGTCCAGCATCAGAACGAGCACCAGAAACATTCGTTTGTTGGAACCTGTCAGCTAAGTACGAGGAAAACCAATTTTGTGATGATTCAGCAAGACCATAATAAGCTAATTTGCGTATTAAGATAGAGTGATCAACCAGATCAAAGGCTTTGGAAAGATCCAGAAAGACTGTGCCCACTACTTCATTCTTATCAATTGCTGATATCCAGTCATCCAGTAAGCGTGTAAGGGCAGTTTGACATGAATGATTTTTACGGAATCCGGACTGTCGATTATATAATAAATTATGTTCCTCGAGAAATTGTTTCAAGTGAAGGCTGACATGGCGCTCAAGAATCAATGACATAACAGGTAATATTGATATAGGTCTGTAATTATTTTTATCTGATTTGTCACCTTTTTTGTGAATGGGTATAACTTTGGCTAATTTAAATGCTTTGGGAAATTTGTTGGAGTTTATGCTAGAATTGAATATTTGTGTTAAAATTGGAGCAATGATTTTGGCAGAAAGCTTTAAGAATCTGGCATGTAAATTATCAGAGCCCGTTGATTTAGATACATCAAGTGAAAGAAGTTGTTTTTCAACAAACTGCACAGATACTAAGGGAATAGAAAATCTAGATATGTTTGACAATTTAGTGTTGTTAGTAGTTTCAAGTGCAAAGTTAGAGTAGTGCGGTGGTAGGTTATCAGACTGAAACTGCCTATGAATATTACAGAAATGTTCATTAAAAATATTGGCCGTATAGTTAGCATTTAATATTTTACATCCATTTTCATCATGTAGGTATTGTGTTTGAGATTTATTGTTCAGTCCTGATAATTCATTTAGGCTGCTCCATAATTGTTTCGGATTGTGTTTATTCGAGTTAATATGTGTGGTGTAGTACTTATGCTTTGAGGTAAATATAAGTGATTTGACTTTTTGTCTCTATATTTTAAACTTATCTGATATTTGTTTCTTGTGAAAATGATTTCTATGTTTTACAGCTTCTAAAATATCTGAATTTATCCAGTTTGGTTGTGAAGTCCTTTTAAGAAGTCGTGATAGCTCAGTGGTAGCGCGTTCGCTTCACATGCGAAAGGCCCGGAGTTCGAGCCCCGCTGGAGCCGTTACGATTGTGTCCTTAGGCAAGGCATTTAAATTCCACGTTGCCTCTTCTCTCTCCCTCATGGCGATGGATTCCATCAGGAATGAGGTCTCGAGAGTGATTAGTATAAGTTATATGAATTTGTTTCGCGATCGAGCTAAAATAAATTTGTATAAAAGTCCTTTTGACTCTTCTATTTCTGATAGGTGCGTGATTGTTGAGAACAGTAGCGAACATATCAATGAATACATCAGATGAGTGCTCCGGATCACCCCGTATATGTTGTTGTTGTATCCTCGGAATAACGTATGTATAATCTCTTTATTTATCCCCGAACATATTTCTGAGAACCTTCACTTCAGCATTCTATGAATGAGTTTACTAGTGCTCCATTATAACATGGATTTGCAGGGAACAGTTATAAGCATTAGAGATGTACGAGTTTAAAGCGACACTACATCGGTGAAAACGCAAATGTCTGCAGAATGTAATTTCCTATTATATGGTATATCCCCCCCCCCCACTATATTCCTCAAAAACTGAGTATTTCAACAAATAAACAAGCGTCGTATACGCGGTTTGTTGACATAACAAAATAATGTAAATAGGGTCGACATTCATGCGTAATACAATGCGCGTATCCTGAATAACACGATTTATCGTACAGATTTACCGCTATATCTCACATGTGTGCCTATGCATATCTATTTGTAGACTAATCTTAGTTAAATTATCTGCGTTTAGTATTGACTCCAATGACAAA
Source organism: Archivesica marissinica (assembly GCA_014843695.1). NCBI lineage: Eukaryota > Metazoa > Mollusca > Bivalvia > Venerida > Vesicomyidae > Archivesica > Archivesica marissinica. Next base: position 71,708,945 of record CM026399.1, read on the forward strand.
CAAACGTCATTTCAGGAGCCTGGGTGACCGTTATATGAAATCCTATTTTCATGAAAGTTGTAGACCACAAAAACACTGTTTATTGATTCAATGCTATTGTTCGAATGTATTCAGACAGAATAAGTTGTAGTAGCGATGCATTTATCCGTGAAAACATGCATTTTATTTGCTTTTTTAGCGATGTAATGTCGCTTTAAACACATTTGTTCACATTTCAGTAAATGAAATATTTGACCTGAGTTGTGTTTTTGATAATGTTCTATATCATGCTTGCTTAGTTCAACATCCAATGAATTTGTTTCCAAAGTTCCTCGTACATGTACCAATCGAGATAGTGACATAGAAGTATGACTGTATAATTGATACACGCACACACGCGCGCACGCACACACGCGCGCACGCAACACACACATACACACACACACTTTGCTAGTTCTTAATGGTATCTACAACGTGGTGATTGGCCGTAAAACACACTCAATTCAGATTGGCTTCGTGCAATTTTGTTGCCAAATATACCTTGGTTTACGGCGATGAAGACCAGGTACAAGAACGCTTGACAGATTCATTGCCTGCTACTGTTACAAGCGCCTCCATGACATTGCTATCTAGAAGCGTGAAAATAGAAAGCTCTTGATGACCGCGATGAAGATAACATGAAACTAGCAGACTGGTCTTATCAAGTGGGTGGGGTATGGGAAATATCAAGATTTCGTGCTATCAGAAACATGTGACTTCCAATTTCCTCATTTATCTCTTCTACAACTAGTGGAAATATTCTTCGTCATGAAACATTAGCATAAGACTGGTTTGGAAATATGAGAGTATGCATGCGGTACTTGTCAATATATAAGAAAATAACCGGAAACAACTGACTTGCTCGCCATGGTTCGTCGACACAACACCAAAAGACACACGGAAACCCATGCTAACACCTTTGTTGATATATTCTTTCATGACTGAGTAAAATCGGAAACGCTTTCAAATTATTTTTCTAGTTAAAAGGCTAATCTCGGTTCAAAATCGATTTTTGCGTACTTGTCCGCCATGTTTTGCCCACGTGACCGGAGCTCAAAACAAACACGTGTTTCCGGTTTGCGTATCATAGTACATGGGGATCGATCGATCCTAGTCCTCTGACAGTGCGTTGTTTGTAAAATGGAACAATGCAAAGTGAAAAATTATCTGTTTCTTGTCAACTTTGCCGATACCATCCGTCAACCAGCCCTATGCTTTTGTTTGTTCCGAATACGGGAACATCTATAGTATTGATTCACAAATCAATGTAGTACAATGATTGCCATACACGTAATTTACTATCAGGATGACGCCAAATGTCACCAAACTATTGTCATGAAAATCTGCAAACAAGAAAACACTACTGTACATAATCGTCTGACACGCACGACCTATGTTGTTGCAAGTGTCCCGCAACAATATAATCCTAGAACAGTACTATGTCTGTCTGCTGAGAAAAATGGCGTTTGCAAATTGTCACGTAAAATGTGTGACGTCATCAAATCACAAACGGCTTACGTCATTATCAATTAAGAAATAAATGAGGTGTAATCACATCTGTAAAATTATACAGTCAGTTGGTTGTTCAATAGACGATAAGTAAATGAAATTATGTGTAAAATGTTAGAACCCCTTTAATATACAATGTGTGAAACGAGGTGTCGAATGCATCTTGTAAGGTCGAATGTGTCTTGTGAGGTCGAATGTGTGTTGTGAGGTCGAATGTGTCTTGTGAGGTCGAATGTGTGTTGTGAGGTCGAATGTGTGTTGTGAGGTCGAATGTGTCTTGTGAGGCCGAATGCATCTTGTGAGGTCGAATGTGTGTTGTGAGGTCGAATGTGTGTTGTGAAGTCGAATGTGTGTTGTGAGGTCGAATGTGTGTTGTGAGGTCGAATGTGTGTTGTGAGGTCGAATGTGTCTTGTGAGGTCGAATGCATCTTGTGAGGTCGAATGTGTGTTGTGAGGTCGAATGTGTGTTGTGAAGTCGAATGTGTGTTGTGAGGTCGAATGTGTGTTGTGAGGTCGAATGTGTGTTGTGAGGTCGAATGTGTGTTGTGAGGTCGAATGTGTCTTGTGAGGTCGAATGTGTGTTGTGAGGTCGAATGTGTGTTGTGAGGTCGAATGTGTGTTGTGAGGTCGAATGTGTGTTGTGAGGTCGAATGTGTGTTGTGAGGTCGAATGTGTGTTGTGAGGTCGAATGTGTGTTGTGAGATCGAGTATGTCTTAAGAGATTTGTCTGATTTCTGCAAATGTAATCAATCATACATGAAATTCGGACTGTCCTAGCTCAAAGTTAAATCGTGTTGCCATCAGAGACACATATAAATCGTGTTGCTAGAAGAGACACATATAAATCGTGTTGCTAGAAGAGACACATATAAATCGTGTTGCTAGAAGAGACACATATAAATCGTGTTGCTAGAAGAGACACATATAAATCGTGTTGCTAGAAGAGACATATATAAATCGTGTTGCTATCAGAGACACATATAAATCGTGTTGCCATCAGAGACACATATAAATCGTGTTGCTAGAAGAGACACATATAAATCGTGTTGCTAGAAGAGACACATATAAATCGTGTTGCTAGAAGAGACACATATAAATCGTGTTGCTAGAAGAGACACATATAAATCGTGTTGCTAGAAGAGAAACATATAAATCGTGTTGCCATCAGAGACACATATAAATCGTGTTGCTATCAGAGACACATATAAATCGTGTTGCCATCAGAGACACATATAAATCGTGTTGCTAGAAGAGACACATATAAATCGTGTTGCCATCAGAGACACATATAAATCGTGTTGCCATCAGAGACACATATAAATCGTGTTGCTATCAGAGACACATATAAATCGTGTTGCCATCAGAGACACATATAAATCGTGTTGCTAGAACAGAAACATATAAATCGTGTTGCCATCAGAGACACATATAAATCGTGTTGCCATCAGAGACACATATAAATCGTGTTGCTAGAAGAGACACATATAAATCGTGTTGCTAGAAGAGACACATATAAATCGTGTTGCTATCAGAGACACATATAAATCGTGTTGCCATCAGAGACACATATAAATCGTGTTGCTAGAAGAGACACATATAAATCGTGTTGCTAGAAGAGACACATATAAATCGTGTTGCTAGAAGAGACACATATAAATCGTGTTGCTAGAAGAGACACATATAAATCGTGTTGCCATCAGAGACACATATAAATCGTGTTGCTAGAAGAGACACATATAAATCGTGTTGCTAGAAGAGACACATATAAATCGTGTTGCTATCAGAGACACATATAAATCGTGTTGCTATCAGAGACACATATAAATCGTGTGTTGCCATCAAGAGACACATATAAATCGTGTTGCTATCAGAGACACATATAAATCGTGTTGCCATCAGAGACACATATAAATCGTGTTGCTATCAGAGACACATATAAATCGTGTTGCTATCAGAGACACATATAAATCGTGTTGCTATCAGAGACACATATAAATCGTGTTGCTAGAAGAGACACATATAAATCGTGTTGCTATCAGAGACACATATAAATCGTGTTGCTAGAAGAGACACATATAAATCGTGTTGCTATCAGAGACACATATAAATCGTGTTGCTATCAGAGACACATATAAATCGTGTTGCTATCAGAGACACATATAAATCGTGTTGCTATCAGAGACACATATAAATCGTGTTGCTAGAAGAGACACATATAAATCGTGTTGCTAGAAGAGACACATATTAATCGTGTTGCCATCAGAGACACATATAAATCGTGTTGCCATCAGAGACACATATAAATCGTGTTGCTAGAAGAGACACATATAAATCGTGTTGCTAGAAGAGAAACATATAAATCGTGTGTTGCCATCAGAGACACATATAAATCGTGTTGCTATCAGAGACACATATAAATCGTGTTGCTAGAAGAGACACATATAAATCGTGTTGCTAGAAGAGAAACATATAAATCGTGTGTTGCCATCAAGAGACACATATAAATCGTGTTGCTATCAGAGACACATATAAATCGTGTTGCCATCAGAGACACATATAAATTGTGTTGCTATCAGAGACACATATAAATCGTGTTGCCATCAGAGACACATATAAATCGTGTTGCTAGAAGAGACACATATAAATCGTGTTGCTAGAAGAGACACATATAAATCGTGTTGCTATCAGAGACACATATAAATCGTGTTGCTATCAGAGACACATATAAATCGTGTTGCTATCAGAGACACATATAAATCGTGTTGCCATCAGAGACACATATAAATCGTGTTGCCATCAGAGACACATATAAATCGTGTTGCCATCAGAGACACATATAAATCGTGTTGCCATCAGAGACACATATAAATCGTGTTGCTAGAAGAGACACATATAAATCGTGTTGCTAGAAGAGACACATATAAATCGTGTTGCCATCAGAAACACATATAAATCGTGTTGCTAGAAGAGACACATATAAATCGTGTTGCTAGAAGAGACACATATAAATCGTGTGTTGCCATCAAGAGACACATATAAATCGTGTTGCTATCAGAGACACATATAAATCGTGTTGCTAGAAGAGACACATATAAATCGTGTTGCCATCAGAGACACATATAAATCGTGTTGCTAGAAGAGACACATATAAATCGTGTTGCTAGAAGAGACACATATAAATCGTGTTGCTAGAAGAGACACATATAAATCGTGTTGCTAGAAGAGACACATATAAATCGTGTTGCTAGAAGAGACACATATAAATCGTGTTGCTAGAAGAGACACATATAAATCGTGTTGCTAGAAGAGACACATATAAATCGTGTTGCTAGAAGAGACACATATAAATCGTGTTGCTAGAAGAGACACATATAAATCGTGTTGCTAGAAGAGACACATATAAATCGTGTTGCTAGAAGAGACACATATAAATCGTGTTGCTAGAAGAGACACATATAAATCGTGTTGCTATCAGAGACACATATAAATCGTGTTGCTAGAAGAGACACATATAAATCGTGTTGCTATCAGAGACACATATAAATCGTGTTGCTATCAGAGACACATATAAATCGTGTTGCTATCAGAGACACATATAAATCGTGTTGCTATCAGAGACACATATAAATCGTGTTGCTATCAGAGACACATATAAATCGTGTTGCTATCAGAGACACATATAAATCGTGTTGCTATCAGAGACACATATAAATCGTGTTGCTATCAGAGACACATATAAATCGTGTTGCTATCAGAGACACATATAAATCGTGTTGCTATCAGAGACACATATAAATCGTGTTGCTAGAAGAGACACATATAAATCGTGTTGCTATCAGAGACACATATAAATCGTGTTGCTAGAAGAGCTGCATAAGTATGCAATATGTTATAAGAGATATACTCTGGAATTGGTCTATGTCTATCATTGCACTATCCTCCAAAAATCTAAAATGACTAATCTTTTCAGAAGGCGTCACTCATATGGGCAACCGGTAGCGACGACAAATAATACGTAAAACACACACAATCATTCATTTGTATTTCGCTGAACTGTATTACAATGCAACATAACAAGGATGTCGATGTAGTAATATACCTGTACCCCGGCTCGCACTTGTTTCACCTTACGATAGCGCTATCACATCAAGACGGCAAAAACCAGCCGGCGTCACGTACGTACCGAGATGTCACGTACGTACCGAGATGTCAGAATATCAACCTAAAGTTATAGAAATGTCAGAGGTTTTAACGTAATATGATATATGTCGCCGAGCCAAAGCAGAACTGGTAACATGACTTGTCGTCTGCTCTACGTGTGAAGAAAACACATAATTGTCTGATTTCATCATGAATCACGTGACCCGAGGACACAAGTAAAAACAAGATTCAAACACTCAATTTCTTTCCTTTTTTTAAGTTATGACATTGTATGTAAGTTTGTCCCGCAGTTTGTAGTTGCACCGAAGCAACGGCGAACACAAGGCGTATATTGTTAAAACTTTCACAAAAACTAGTTCTCAAAATATGTTTCTCTTGTTTATATGCAATCTAAAATTATTAGAATATGTAAGAAAATAGTTCGTCAGCCTGGGAAAATAGTTCGTCAGCCTGGGAAAATAGTTCGTCAGCATAGTTCGTCAGCCTGGGAAAATAGTTCGTCAGCCAGGGAAAATATTTGTTTAATTTCTTATAGGTCTATTTTTATGCTTCCTTTTAATATTATTACTATTTCTAATATGTTGGGAGTCTACTGTTAATATTATAATATATCTGATATGTTGGGAGTCTACTGTTAATATTATAATAGTTCTAATATGTTGGGAGTCTACTGTTAATATTATAATAGTTCTTATATGTTGGGAGTCTACTGTTAATATTATAATAGTTCTAATATGTTGGGAGTCTACTGTTAATATTATAATAGTTCTAATGTGTTGGGAGTCTACTGTTAATATTATAATATTTCTGATATGTTGGGAGTCTACTGTTAATATTATAATAGTTCTAATATGTTGGGAGTCTACTGTTAATATTATAATAGTTCTAATATGTTGGGAGTCTACTGTTAATATTATAATAGTTCTAATATGTTGGGAGTCTACTGTTAATATTATAATATTCTGATATGTTGGGAGTCTACTGTTAATATTATAATAGTTCTAATATGTTGGGAGTCTACTGTTAATATTATAATAGTTCTAATGGTTGGGAGTCTACTGTTAATATTATAATAGTTCTAATATGTTGGGAGTCTACTGTTAATATTATAATAGTTCTAATATGTTGGGAGTCTACTGTTAATATTATAATATTTCTGATATGTTGGGAGTCTACTGTTAATATTATAATAGTTCTAATGTGTTGGGAGTCTACTGTTAATATTATAATATTTCTGATATGTTGGGAATTGTACTATTAATATTACTTGTATATATGCATGTATGATGACAACATTAGATGTTACGTGTGTGGCGTGGTATAGAGGTTGTATAGGATATAAGCCCAAAACGATCCATTATATAAAATAGTGGACTGTGTGAGGCGCGTAACACCGAATATTGTACCAATATGTTACACAATGGATCCGTTTGAGGTTTATATCTTACTTAAAACACACACACTTATATAACAAGATCCTATTAATTAAAAGTGTTAATTTCGTACATGTACGGGTAGTAGTTAATATAATAAGCTGGCCTTTTGACAGCAGTACAATATTAATAATAATGGACTGCAAGTACAAAGGTATGACATCACAATGGTGTTTTATATAGTGTTATATATGACATGGTATAAATGAAAGTGCGGTTATTGTGTTAGATATTCTATATAAATACTATATTATTTAAACACGTTTATGCAAACACTACATTATTGAAACGCGTCTATAGAAATACTACATTATTGAAACGGTTCTATAGAAATACTACATTATTTAAACACGTCTATACAAACACTGAAGTATTAAAACACGTCTATATAAATACTACATTATTGAAACGCGTCTATAGAAATACTACATTATTGAAACACGTCAATAGAAATACTACATTATTTAAACACGTCTATACAAACACTGAAGTATTAAAACACGTCTATAGAAATACTACATTATTGAGACACGTCAATAGAAATACTACATTATTGAAACGCGTCTATAGAAATACTACATTATTGAAACACGTCTATACAAACACTACATTATTTAAACACGTCTATAGAAATTCTACATTATTGAAACACGTCTATAGAAATACTACATTATTTAAACACGTCTATAGAAATTCTACATTATTGAAAAACGTCTATAGAAATACTACATTATTTAAACACGTCTATAGAAATACTACATTATTGAAACACGTCTATATAAATACTACATTATTGAAACACGTCTATAGAAATACTACATTATTGAAACGCGTCTATACAAACACTACATTATTGAAACACGTCTATACAAACACTACATTATTTAAACACGTCAATAGAAATACTACATTATTGAAAAACGTCTATAGAAATACTACATTATTTAAACACGTCAATAGATATACTATATTATTGAAATACGTCTATAGAAATACTACATTATTTAAACACGTCAATAGATATACTATAGTATTGAAATACGTCTATACAAACACTACATTATTGAAACGCGTCTATGTAAATACTACATTATTGAAACACGTCTATATAAATACTACATTATTGAAACACGTCTATACAAACACTACATTATTTAAACACGTCTATAGAAATTCTACATTATTTAAACACGTCTATAGAAATACTACATTATTTAAACACGTCTATAGAAATACTACATTATTGAAACACGTCTATAGAAAGTCTACCTTTTTGAAACACGTCTATAGAAATACTACATTATTGAGACACGTCTATAGAAATACTACATTATTTAAACACGTCTATAGAAATACTACATTATTTAAACACGTCTATAGAAATTCTACATTATTTAAACACGTCTATAGAAATACTACATTATTGAAACACGTCTATAGAAATACTACATTATTTAAACACGTCTATAGAAATTCTACATTATTGAAAAACGTCTATAGAAATACTACATTATTTAAACACGTCTATAGAAACACTACATTATTTAAACGAGTCAATAGAAAGTCTACATTATTGAAACACGTCTATAGAAATACTACATTATTGAAACACGTCTATAGAAATACTACATTATTGAAACACGTCTATTCAAACACTACATTATTAAAACACATCTATAGAAATTCTACATTATTGAAATACGTCTATAGAAATACTACATTATTTAAACACGTCAATAGATATACTACATTATTGAAACACGTCTATACAAACACTACATTATTGAAACGCGTCTATATAAATACTATATTATTTAAACACGTTTATACAAACACTACACTTTTAAAACGCGTCTATATAAATACTACATTATTGAAACGCGTCTATATAAATACTATATTATTTAAACACGTTTATACAAACACTACACTTTTAAAACGCGTCTATATAAATACTACATTATTGAAACGCGTCTATATAAATACTATATTATTTAAACACGTCTATACAAACACTACATTATTGAAACGCGTCTATAGATTTGGTTGAGTACAGTTATTAGTTAATACCAATTTATTTTAGCTCGATTGTGAAACAAGTTCTTACAACTTATATTAATCACTCTCGAGACCTCATTCCTGGTGGAATACATCGCCATAAGGGAAAGAGAAGAGGCAACGTGGAATTTAAATGCCTTGCCTAAGGGCACAATCGTAACGGCTCCAGCTGGGCTCGAACACAAGGCCGTTCGCACCCGAAGCGAACGCGCTTCCACTGAGCTATCACGACTTGCACCGTGAACAGTTATTAAAGCACACTACAGTGATGGTCGAGTGGTTGAGGTGCCCTGGAGGGGTTTGTAGTTACTAAACGAGAAGATATGATTACAGTATGACCAGTGTCAACAACGATTATGTTGCTAGCCTGTTATACGTCACGGTGCAGACCGTCGCACGTCAATCAAACCAAAGAACATAACTACAGACTGGGGGCACCCGCGCTAAAACAATGCCATTTATAATCACAAATATAGAACAGATACAGACTAGAGGTCCAGCTATCATACAATGTCATTTATAATCACAAATATAGAACAGATACAGTCTAGAGGTCCAGCTATCATACATTGTCATTTATAATCATAAATATAGAACAGATACAGTCTAGAGGTCCAGCTATCATACATTGTCATTTATAATCATAAATATAGAACAGATACAGTCTAGAGGTCCAGCTATCATACATTGTCATTTATAATCACAAATATAGAACAGATACAGTCTAGAGGTCCAGCTATCATACATTGTCATTTATAATCATAAATATAGAACAGATACAGTCTAGAGGTCCAGCTATCATACATTGTCATTTATAATCACAAATATAGAACAGATACAGTCTAGAGGTCCAGCTATCATACAATGTCATTTATAATCACAAATATAGAACAGATACAGAATAGAGGTCCAGCTATCATACACTGCCATTTATAATCACAAATATAGAACGGATACAGAATAAAGGTCCAGCTATCATACAATGCCATTTTTCTTTGTCATATCATCTAACCTGTACGTAGTTTATATCTAAAACCTTTGTCATAGCATCTAACCTGTACGTAGTTTATATCTAAAACCTTTGTCATAGCATCTAACCAGTACGTAGTTTATATCTAAAACCTTTGTCGTAGCATCTAACATGTACGTAGTTTATATCTAAAACCTTTGTCATGGCATCTAACATGTACGTAGTTTATATCTAAAACCTTTGTCATAGCAGCTAACCAGTACGTAGTTTATATCTAAAACCTTTGTCATAGCATCTAACCTGTACGTAGTTTATATCTAAAACCTTTGTCGTAGCATCTAACCTGTACGTAGTTTATATCTAAAACCTTTGTAATAGCAGCTAACCTGAGACAGGAAATTATTAATATGTTATATGTATTTAATTTGTAAATTTCAATCTGATAAAATAAATGTGGAAACTGTGTGATTTAGAGATAAACGAGCAATGCTTGCATACCGAGACATTGAGCATCAGACGAATGCAATGTTCGGCATTACCTTTCACTATCCAGCATAACCTCATCGTGTATACATACACCTGTAAAGTCTATAAATCGCGTAATATAGCTATCAAACGTCACCGTGGTAACGGTAAATGGTCGCCATTTTGTCGCCTTCTAAGGCCGCGAGGTGTTGGCGAAACAATTAAATGCAATAAAATACCTAAGACATATTATTTAGCACAATTTTCGACATTGTGTTCGGCTCGCTGACCAGTTAGTATATTCGGAATCTCACGTGATGACATTCGTGATAAGACGAGACGCCGCGGAGTCTACGGGCATGCGCCCTTTGAAGTTTCCGGTGACCGTTTTTGAGGACATTGCAAATTGTCGTCTGGTATTTTAAATATCTTTATTTCACTCGCATCAAATTAACTTACAAATGACAATGGCAGCTACATAAAATCTTTATTTGACCACTTATCGCTTCAACACGAGATATTTTACAATCCGTACCTACAGTAGAGAACGGTTCGAAACACGACTGGATTATATTGCTCACTAGATGGCGCTGGGCAAGACGGTGTCCCCTCCGTGGTCAAGTGATTACGGTCGCTGACTTGTAAACCATTGTAACCTATTATCAATGATGGTCACGGGTTCGAGTCCCTCTCAGACCGCCGCGTCTCTTTATATGAATACGTTGGCAGTTACGGAGATTGCTGTACTGGTACTGGTAACTTGCCCGCCGCTGATATGGGCAACCGGTAGCGACGTATAAAGTAGTCCAGTGGCTAATAGATCGGACTGCCAATCCAGGGATCGCAGGTTCGATCCACCGTCGGACCCTAATAATATTAACATACTTTCAGGTGGGACTCGTGTCGATGCTTTACACCATGCATGTAAAAGAAGCTCCTAGATGAGATTTATGCGATGTAACAGCGCATGTCTATCCAGCGAATGCCACGGCGTGCAATTACTCACGTGCCCTGCTGGGGGCTGGGGTTAGCGAGTATTCGACATTAGGGTCGCGCAATGACTCATGTGCCCTGCTGGGGGCTGGGGTTAGCGAGTATTCGACATTAGGGTCGTGCAATGACTCACGTGCCTTGCTGGGGGTTGGGGTTAGCGAGAATTCGACTTTAGGGTCGTGCAATGACTCACGTGCCTTGCTGGGGTTAGCGAGAATTCGACTTTAGGGTCGTGCAATGACTCACGTGCCTTGAAGGAGCGGGAGGTCGAAGGTTCGAATCTCGTCAGGGTTTCGTTCTGATATGGCCGGTTGGTGAGCCGCCAGCTAGTTAAATAATGACTACCGATTGCCTACTAGCCTGGCGCCTGGCCTACATGCATAGGATTCTGGAAGTACTGATGTTCATAAAAAGAGGTGTCTCATAAATCAGAAATGGCTGGCCCTTACAATAGGGGTGACACTATAACAAACAAACACTTATAATAAATTCGTTATAACCACTTTACTTTTGTATATCGATGGAAAGTTAAAGCGGGGTATGTCCCTAGGAGTATTTGGTTTTGATCCGGCACGTTCTGATAGTGATATAGTTAATTCAGTAAATGAACGCCCCGAACAATCGAGAACACAATGCCCCAATCACGTCCATAGATAGTCAACAAAAATTGTAAGTGGCATGCTTTCCGTCCGCGTTCGATATTTCGGATACATGTGAAAAATACACGATTTTTACCGTTTCTATTCATTAAAGTATAGCTCAATCGAGCTACCATAACTCGTTCTGGACTGTGTGTGTGTCTTACGTTTATTTATCGTCGCTACTGGTTGCCCATATGAGCGACGCCTCCTGAAGAGATTAGTAATTTTAGATTTTGGAGGATAGTGCAATGATACAGACATAGACCCATTACATAGTCTCGTCTGGTTCTTTTACGTGCACGGTGTAAAGCACCGACATGAGACCTCGGTTTAACGTCCCATCTGAAAGACTGTTAATTTTATTAGGGTCAGACGGGGGATCGAACCTGGACTGTTCTCCAACCTGGCCAACACAAGATGACGTTTTCGCCCGAACCACTAGCTGTTCTACAGAGCAGAACCGAGAAACGCCCCCTTGACCAATGTAAACAGTATTATGTCATCAACAGAGTCACGTGACACCAGTAATGTAGGTCATAGTAAAATGACATCATGTGTAGACAATATTGGCGTGTAAACTCACTCACCTGATACTGCAGTGGGAACATGCATTTAAAATCCCAGCGCGAAGCAGAATCGCTTCCATATCCAAACAATACGAATTCAACCAAGAATAACACTAATAAATGCTACACAATTAGCCAGTTTTCTACGCCGATTCAAAGGGCACGTGCAAAGCAAGATGTGTAACGATCTATTAATAGACCTGACGTAACAACACACGGGGGAAACGGGTTATTATGACAAATAGGCCTACGATACAGGCGTGTAGCAGACATGTGAGCAATGCTGGCAGGGGTGCAGACACGTCTTAGGGTAAACAGGAGAAACGTGAACTACGTGTTTGTTTACTCAATATTCAATGACTAATTGGCAGAGACGATACAATAAATTAAACGCACATGAATTGATGAAACTGTTTAAAGATAATGATGTTATTTTGATAACTGAATCATTGTTAAGTGATATGTTTGATTTTTAATGTCGTGACGTCATACCGTTGTACTTGCAGTCCATTATTATTAATATTGGACTGGTGTCAAAAAGCCAGAGTATTATATTAAATCCTACGCGTACATGTACGAAATTAACGATTTTAATTAGTAAGATCTTGTTGTATAAATGTGTGTTTTAAGTAAGATACAAACCTCAAACGGATACAATATGTAAAATATTGGTACAATATTCGACGCTACGCGCCTCACACAGTCCAATATTTTACATATTGGATCGTTTTCGGCTTATATCCTATACGTAGTGGCGTTGGATTCACATATTACAAACTATATAGAACTCATAAAAAGAACTTGACTCGGATATTAACGATGCTGAGACTTTAATAGCATGAAAGGACTTGAATAATACTCGCCTAGGAGGCCCCGATTATTTTATTTATGATATTTTTAAATATGGAATCCAGAGTCCAGCATATTATTTCGTTATTAAGACATTGTTAATACCTCTATATAAAGTGCCACCCAGCAATTCCTGAAATGTACAGTGGCATAACGTTGTTAAATACATAGGGGAAATTAGTAGTCCAATGGTAACACGCTGGACTGATAATCCAGTGATCGCAGGTTCGATCCTAATAAAATTAACAGTCTTTCAGATGGGACTTAAAACCGAGGTTTCGTGTCGGTGCTGTACACCGTGCACGTAAAAGAAACATAGGAGACTCTGGACTGGGTCTCTGTCTGTATCATTGCACTATCATCCAGAAATCTAAAATGACTAATCTCTTCAGGAGGCGGCGCTCATATGGGCAACCGGTAGCGACGATAAATAACCGTAAAATACACAAAATCATATGCTGAATGATAATAATAAATTGCTAGTATGATTTGCTGATTTTACTAAAGCATTCGATTGCGTTGTTAGGGGAAATCTTTGGTTAAAACTTAAAATTAATAAAATTTGGAGTAAAGGGAAACATATTAAATGTAAAGTAAATTCAAGAATAAAAACAGAACATACACTCGGTGAAAGTTTTATTTGTACATTGAGCGTGCGCCAGGGAGATTGGCGTTCTCCTTTTCTTTTCTTTGTATATGTAAATGATTTAGAAGAAACATTTATGTTAAGCGGGTTTAATGGCATTAGTGTGGAATTCTTTAAGCTTTTCATTTTACTATACACCGATGACATTGATATATTCCCAGACACAGTAAGTGAATTAAATAAAGGTTTACAGATTTTTAATAAATTTTTTGTGAGAAATGGAAACTAGTACAATGTTCAGAAAATCAAGTTACTGATTATTTTAAAAAGGTGGTAGTAATTGAAGACCTATGAGAGACATTACTGGTTTTTCTATTACCCCTCTTGATGGATAAAGTCAGATTTATCCCAAAATGTATATTGTCCTTTTAGTTGGAATCCTTTGTTTTTACTGTTGTCGTCTAACCAGATGTTGCGTTATGATAATGTAAATTTATCAAAATCATGTTAATTAATTGAACCAATTTTGATAATAAGCAGGCCCGTCGCTGGGCATACGCAAGTACGCACGTGCGTATCATTGGTCTCAGAAAATGAAAAAAATATGAAAACTCCAAAAATGCATTAAAACCCCAGGGTGGGAGGGGGGTAGTAGGGATACATAGGCGCCGTGATGTGTGGAGTGGTGAAATAGTTGAGCCCATTGCGAAATCTTGATTAATTGATTAAGGGCGATATATCATTTATATTATACATCTAGCCTTAATTTATACGGATTGCCCTAAGAACTAAGTCCTGCAATTGTATGCTACAAAATGCATTGAAATGCAGGAAATAGCTTCCTCATTTCAAAAAATCTCCAGGGGGCATGTCCCCTGACCCCCTAGCGTACTCGTTCACGGGACAAATAAGCACATGTTACCGTGCGTATCATCAAAGTAGCCCCAGCGACGGCCCTGATAAGGTATCCATTGGATATGCTAAAGGATATCTGTCGAGATTTAATAATTTCATAATTATAAGACGAGAATACGGATAAAAATGGAAACCATGTAGTGCAAAGGAAACAACGATAAAAACAGCAAACAAATTAAGAGGACCAATATACTTTTAGGAGTATTCAGAGGCAGTAACTGACTAATTATGACTTCTCATTATGTTTACTTATAGTGGTACCGTAATCGAAATTGTCAAGAAATATACATATGTGGGTATAGTTCTCAGAGCAGGGTGTTCATTGTCAGAGACACGAAGCGTTGTCACGTCAAGCATTAAGGCAATTTATAAACCTAATGTGTACCTACAAAAAAATACTAACGTTTCGATGAAGCATGTTCTAGATCTATTTGACAAGCTCATAGCACCTATTTTAAATTATGGTTGTGAAATATGGGGAATAAATGAATCCAGATGATGATGATTGAGCTTATTTATCCTCGCCTCCGGCGAACCATATGGGCGAGCGAAATGAATCCAGAAAATAGAAAATGTGCATTTATACTTGTGCAAACAGTTACTGGGTGTCGGCTTCCAAACACAAAATAGCATTATTTATTGTGAACTGGGAAGAATGCATTAAGAATACAACGAATAGTTAGACTTATAAAACATTGGTTCAAAATAATTAACAGCGATGAAACTAAATAATGTACATTCTAACACGACCCAGCTAATAACATACATACGTCTAGAGTAAAACCAATCTCGGGTTATTCTGCAATATACCTACCTTGAACTATGCTGCACGCGCACCGTGTTTTGGCTACGTCATTTATACAATGCGTGTAAAGTTTTATGAATGAAAGTCACGCGATGTTTGTAAAAAATACCGTTGGAATTCACGGAAGTGAGCTATTTTTAGAATCAGATAATCTCTTGTCCATCTTGTTTTTCTGTTAAGTAACGTTTCAGTTACTATTATGTACAGTTTTATTTGACAAAATAAATAAAATTATTGATCAGTTACAACTTTTGTTCATTTATGCACTAGATTGATATTTTCTATAAAAAATAACGTCATCACCCCTTTACGCGGGAGGAAATTTCGAAAGCCAAATGCAGCGGCGTTTGAAGAAAATACTCCTTTAAAATTATTAGAAGTAAGTCGTGTTAGAATCGAAATAATAAGTATCAACCTTGGTATATCGCAGAATAACCCGAGTTTGAAGTTCTTATGCGTAGAAATATATCACGAAGGCCTTCGTGATATATTTCTACGCATAAGAACTTCAAACTCGGGTTATTCTGCGATATACCACGGTTGATACTTATTATTTCTTAATTAAGCAAACATATAACATGATGGTAAATGATCTAGATCGTCTAACTAATATAATAGTTGGGCTAAATCAGTCAAATGTACGTTAGACCATTTAGGGTAGTTTCATGTTTTGGTTAAATACTATACGTACTGAACCTGTTGTTTGGTAGCAGTTTCAACATAGTTTTTATATCTCCAGATGATAGCTTACTGTATTGTCTGGAATTTAGACGAAACACATTATATATATTTGACACCACTGACTGTATTCTAATATTATTGTATAATGTTTTGTGTAATTGTATGAACATGTGGGAATACTGCCTTTTGTTCTAATACAATATAGCTATATATAGAGGACATAGAAAATTCACACTTCGGATACTGTGTTTTTACATGAAAAACAATAACTTTATAAATACATAGTTTTAAACATTTTGGAATATTTTTAGTTGTTCAGTTTGTGTTTTGTAATAAAGATGTGATATATCTTTGATGGAATCCTTCGTATTTCGTTTTCATGTAATAAAATCATATAATGTAGGTGTGTGTTTTCTATGTCCTCTAGTATATAATGTAGGTGTGCGTTTTCTATGTCCTCTAGTATATAATATAGGTGTGCGTTTTCTATGTCCTCTAGTATATAATGTAGGTGTGCGTTTTCTATGTCCTCTAGTATATAATGTAGGTGTGCGTTTTCTATGTCCTCTAGTATATAATGTAGGTGTGCGTTTTCTATGTCCTCTAGTATATAATGTAGGTGTGCGTTTTCTATGTCCTCTAGTATATAATGTAGGTGTGCGTTTTCTATGTCCTCTAGTATATAATGTAGGTGTGCGTTTTCTATGTCCTCTAGTATATAATGTAGGTGTGCGTTTTCTATGTCCTCTAGTATATAATGTAGGTGTGCGTTTTCTATGTCCTCTAGTATATAATGTAGGTGTGCATTTTCTATGTCCTCTAGTATATAATGTAGGTGTGCGTTTTCTATGTCCTCTAGTATATAATGTAGATAGATAGATACTTTTAGGTAGATACGTTTATTTCCTCCATTTCTGAAGAGCATAACATATTTACAAATCATTATTAATATGTATGTACAAACAGTATAATTTAAATGCACACATAACCCTGTTAATTGTCAGTAGAGTACTCACAGCTGAACTATAAGTGCATTAGAAACATTGCAAGCACAGTTGTAGTACTCAATGAATCAATGCACAAACATCCTGATGCATCCAAGATAACAGAAAAAAAGTATATATATATGATTAGTGTATATTAGGGATACACGTCGAGTATGGACAGACGGATAGATGTGGGTCGTGTTTGATTTGGCGTAGACAACATGTATTTGAGATCACATCGCCGGACATCGCTTGATTGGTCCTATCATCGGGTAGAACGACTGACTAACACACTGTTTAAAGTCAGACAGTCATTGTAAACGTGAGATAACAAGCTGACAAGAATGTTGCAATTTTAACAGTTATTAGTTGTAATATATGGGAAATTGTATTTGAAAGACACACATTGCTAAAGGACATCCCTTCCATATATTGTGTCGGTTAAACACATATAACAGTCGGAATCAATGCATATAGTAGTCGTATATAATACATATAGCAGTCGTATATAATACATATAGCAGTCGTATATAATACACTAAGTAGTCGTATATAATACACTAAGTAGTCGTATATAATACATATAGCAGAAGTATATACTACACATAGCAGTCGTATATAATACATAGAGCAGTCGTATACAATACACTAAGTAGTCGTATATATTACATATAGCAGTCGTATATAATACATATAGCAGTCGTATATAATACATATAGCAGTCGTATATAATACATATAGTAGTCGTATATAATACATATAGTAGTCGTATATAATACATATAGCAGTCGTAATAATACATATAGCAGTCGTATATAATACATATAGCAGTCGTATATAATACATATAGCAGTCGTATATAATACATATCGCAGTCGTATATAATACAAGCAACAGTCGTATATAATACATATAGTAGTCGTATATAATACATATAGCAGTCGTATATAATACAAGTAAAAGTCGTATATAATACACATAGCAGTCGTATATAACACATATAGCAGTCGTATATAATACATATAGCAGTCGTATACAATACATATAGCAGTCGTATATAACACATATAGCAGTCGTATATAATACACATAGCAGTCGTATATAATACATATAGCAGTCGTATATAATACATATAGTAGTCGTATATAATACATATAGCAGTCGTATATAGTACATATAGCAGTCGTATATAATACATATAGCAGTCGTATATAATACATATAGTAGTCGTATATAATACATATAGCAGTCGTATATAATACATATAGCAGTCGTATATAATACAAGTAACAGTCGTATATAATACATATAGTAGTCGCATATAATACATATAGCAGTCGTATATAATGCATATAGCAGTCGTATATAATACATATAGTAGTCGTATATAATACAAGTAACAGTCGTATATAATACATATAGCAGTCGTATATAATACACATAGCAGTCGTATATAATACATATATCAGTCGTATATAATACACGTAACAGTCGTATATATTACACAGAGCAGTCGTATATAATACATATAGCAGTCGTATATAATGCAATAGCAGTCGTATATAATACATATAGCAGTCGTATATAATACATATAGCAGTCGTATATAATACATATAGCAGTCGTATATAATACAAGTAACAGTCGTATATAATACACATAGCAGTCGTATATAATACATATAGCAGTCGTATATAATACAAGTAACAGTCGTATATAATACATAGAGCAGTCGTGTATAATACAAGTAACAGTCGTATATAATACATATAGCAGTCGTATATAATACAAGTAACAGTCGTATATAATACATATAGCAGTCGAATATAATACATATAGCAGTCGTATATAATACATATAGCAGTCGTATATAATACAAGTAACAGTCGTATATAATACATATAGCAGTCGAATATAATACATATAGCAGTCGTATATAATACATATAGTAGTCGTATATAATACATATAGCAGTCGAATATAATACATATAACAGTCGTATATAATACATATAGTAGTCGTATATAATACAAGTAACAGTCGAATATAATACATATAGCAGTCGTATATAATACATATAGCAGTCGTATATAATACATATAGCAGTCGTATATAATACATATAGCAGTCGTATACAATACACATAGCAGTCGTATATAATACTTATAGTAGTCGTATATAATACATATAGCAGTCGTATATAATACATATAGCAGTCGTATATAATACATAGAGCAGTCGTATATAATACATAGAGCAGTCGTATATAATACACATAGTAGTCGTATATAATACATAGAGCAGTCGTATATAATACATATAGTAGTCGTATATAATACAAGTAACAGTCGTATATAATACACATAGCAGTCGTATATAATACATATAGCAGTCGTATATAATACATATAGTAGTCGTATATAATACATAGAGCAGTCGTATATAATACATATAGTAGTCGTATATAATACAAGTAACAGTCGTATATAATACATATAGCAGTCGTATATAATACACATAGCAGTCGTATATAATACATATAGCAGTCGTATATAATACATATAGTAGTCGTATATAATACATATAGTAGTCGTATATAATACATATAACAGTCGTATATAATACATATAGTAGTCGTATATAATACATATAGTAGTCGTATATAATACATATAGTAGTCGTATATAATATATATAGCAGTCGTATATAATACATATAGCAGTCGTATATAATACATATAGTAGTCGTATATAATATATATAGCAGTCGTATATAATACATATAGCAGTCGTATATAATACATAAAGCAGTTGTATATATTACATATAGCAGTCGTATATAATACATATAGCAGTCGTATATAATACATATAGTAGTCGTATATAATACATATAGCAGTCGTATATAATACACTAAGAAGTCGTATATAATATAGATAGCAGTCGTATATAATACAAGTAACAGTCGTATATAATACATATAGTAGTCGTATGTAATACATATAGCAGTCGTATATAATACAAGTAACAGTCGTATATAATACAAATAGTAGTCGTATATAATACATATAGCAGTCGTATATAATACATAGAGCAGTCGTATATAATACAAGTAACAGTCGTATATAATACATATAGTAGTCGTATATAATACATATAGCAGTCGTATATAATACATATAGCACTCCTATATAATACATATAGCAGTCGTATATAATACATAGAGCAGTCGTATATAATACATATAGCAGTCGTATATAATACACTAAGTAGTCGTATATAATACATATAACTGTCGGAATCAATGCATATAGTAGTCGTATATAATACATATAGCAGTCGTATATAATACATATAGCAGTCGTATATAATACATAGAGCAGTCGTATATAATACATATAGCAGTCGTATATAATACACTAAGTAGTCGTATATAATACATATAACTGTCGGAATCAATGCATATGTAGTCGTATATAATATATAGCAGTCGTATATAATCCTATAGCAGTCGTATAAATACATAGAGCAGTCGTATATAATACATATAGCAGTCGTATATAATACAAGTAACAGTCGTATAAAATACACATAGTAGTCGTATAAAATACACATAGTAGTCGTATATAATACATATAGCAGTCGTATATAATACATATAGCAGTCGTATATAATACATATAGCAGTCGTATATAATACAAGTAACAGTCGTATAAAATACATATAGCAGTCGTATAAAATACATATAGCAGTCGTATATAATACATATAGCAGTCGTATATAATACATATAGCAGTCGTATATAATACATAGAGCAGTCGTATACAATACACTAAGTAGTCGTATATAATACACATAGCAGTCGTATATAATACATATAGCAGTCGTAATAATACATATAGCAGTCGTATATAATACATATAGCAGTCGTATATAATACAAGTAACAGTCGTATATAATACATATAGTAGTCGTATATAATACATATAGCAGTCGTATATAATACATATCGCAGTCGTATATAATACAAGCAACAGTCGTATATAATACATATAGTAGTCGTATATAATACATATAGCAGTCGTATATAATACAAGTAAAAGTCGTATATAATACATATAGCAGTCGTATATAACACATATAGCAGTCGTATATAATACATATAGCAGTCGTATACAATACATATAGCAGTCGTATATAACACATATAGCAGTCGTATATAATACACATAGCAGTCGTATATAATACATATAGCAGTCGTATATAATACATATAGTAGTCGTATATAATACATATAGCAGTCGTATATAATACATATAGCAGTCGTATATAATACATATAGTAGTCGTATATAATACATATAGCAGTCGTATATAGTACATATAGCAGTCGTATATAATACATATAGCAGTCGTATATAATACATATAGCAGTCGTATATAATACATATAGCAGTCGTATATAATACATATAGCAGTCGTATATAATACAAGTAACAGTCGTATATAATACATATAGTAGTCGTATATAATACATATAGCAGTCGTATATAATGCATATAGCAGTCGTATATAATACATATAGTAGTCGTATATAATACAAGTAACAGTCGTATATAATACATATAGCAGTCGTATATAATACACATAGCAGTCGTATATAATACATATATCAGTCGTATATAATACACGTAACAGTCGTATATATTACACAGAGCAGTCGTATATAATACATATAGCAGTCGTATATAATGCAATAGCAGTCGTATATAATACATATAGCAGTCGTATATAATACATATAGCAGTCGTATATAATACATATAGCAGTCGTATATAATACAAGTAACAGTCGTATATAATACATATAGCAGTCGTATATAATACATATAGCAGTCGTATACAATACACATAGCAGTCGTATATAATACTTATAGTAGTCGTATATAATACATATAGCAGTCGTATATAATACATATAGTAGTCGTATATAATACATATAGCAGTCGTATATAATATACATAGCAGTCGTATATAATACATATAGCAGTCGTATATAATACATATAGTAGTCGTATATAATACATAGAGCAGTCGTATATAATACATATAGTAGTCGTATATAATACAAGTAACAGTCGTATATAATACATATAGCAGTCGTATATAATACACATAGCAGTCGTATATAATACATATAGCAGTCGTATATAATACATATAGTAGTCGTATATAATATATATAGCAGTCGTATATAATACATATAGCAGTCGTATATAATACATATAGCAGTCGTATATATTACATATAGCAGTCGTATATAATACATATAGCAGTCGTATATAATACATATAGTAGTCGTATATAATACATATAGCAGTCGTATATAATACACTAAGAAGTCGTATATAATATAGATAGCAGTCGTATATAATACAAGTAACAGTCGTATATAATACATATAGTAGTCGTATGTAATACATATAGCAGTCGTATATAATACAAGTAACAGTCGTATATAATACAAATAGTAGTCGTATATAATACATATAGCAGTCGTATATAATACATAGAGCAGTCGTATATAATACAAGTAATAGTCGTATATAATACATATAGTAGTCGTATATAATACATATAGCAGTCGTATATAATACATATAGCAGTCGTATATAATACATAGAGCAGTCGTATATAATACATATAGCAGTCGTATATAATACACTAAGTAGTCGTATATAATACATATAACTGTCGGAATCAATGCATATAGTAGTCGTATATAATACAT
>CM026399.1:71733368-71825890 GCA_014843695.1 Archivesica marissinica
GTACATATGCTATTGAAACCGCACCAACTGTACATATACTATTCAACCCGCACCAACTGTACATATACTATTCAAACCGCACCAACTGTACATATACTATTCAAACCGCACCAACTGTACATATACTATTCAAAAGGTTAGTTTAAACTACTTCCAACTGTTTCTACGCTTATATATCACATATATCAATTTTATTCTTGTTGCAAAATGTGGGTCAATATGCAAACTATTTCTGTTGTATGTAATCTTTATGTATATTGCCCGAGGGACGTTTTGTCGTTGTGTTC
Organism: Archivesica marissinica; assembly: GCA_014843695.1. NCBI lineage: Eukaryota > Metazoa > Mollusca > Bivalvia > Venerida > Vesicomyidae > Archivesica > Archivesica marissinica. Next base: position 71,733,656 of record CM026399.1, read on the forward strand.
GAGCCCGTTAAATAGAAAAGATACGCTTATCTCCCATGTTGATCATTTAAATTTATACAAATTTACCCAATTTCCTAAAGCATGTCCCGACATTATGCTGTAATTAATAAAAATGCATGAAATCAAAACGTAGGTAAGTGTTTTATCACAGTCGGGAATACGTGACATCAAAACGTACGTAAGTGTTTTATCACAGTCGGAGATACATGAAACCAAAACGTACGTAAGTGTTTTATCACAGTCGGAGATACATGAAACCAAAACGTACGTAAGTGTTTTATCACAGTCGGAGATACATGAAACCAAAACGTACGTAAGTGTTTTATCACAGTCGGAGATACATGAAACCAAAACGTACGTAAGTGTTTTATCACAGTCGGAGATACATGAAACCAAAACGTACGTAAGTGTTTTATCACAGTCGGAGATACATGAAACCAAAACGTACGTAAGTGTTTTATCACAGTCGGAGATACATGAAACCAAAACGTACGTAAGTGTTTTATCACAGTCGGAAATACATGAAACCAAACCGTAGGTAAGTGTTTTATCACAGTCAGAAATACATGACATCAAACGGTAGGTAAGTGTTTTATCACAGTCGGAAATACATGAAACCAAACCGTAGGTAAGTGTTTTATCACAGTCAGAAATACATGACATCAAACGGTAGGTAAGTGTTTTATCACAGTCGGAAATACATGAAACCAAACCGTAGGTAAGTGTTTTATCACAGTCAGAAATACATGACATCAAACGGTAGGTAAGTGTTTTATCACAGTCGGAAATACATGAAACCAAACCGTAGGTAAGTGTTTTATCACAGTCAGAAATACATGACATCAAACGGTAGGTAAGTGTTTTATCACAGTCGGAAATACATGAAACCAAACCGTAGGTAAGTGTTTTATCACAGTCAGAAATACATGACATCAAACGGTAGGTAAGTGTTTTATCACAGTCGGAAATACATGAAACCAAACCGTAGGTAAGTGTTTTATCACAGTCAGAAATACATGACATCAAACGGTAGGTAAGTGTTTTATCACAGTCGGAAATACATGAAACCAAAACGTACGTAAGTGTTTTATCACAGTTCTGTTTGTATTGTAAAATTCTGCTTAAAACACATATAATGCCTGTGTGTTACGTTTATTTATCGTCGCTACCGGTTGCCCATATGAGCGACGCCTCCTGAAGAGATTAGTCATTTTAGATTGTTGGAGGATAGTGCAATGATATAGACAGAGACCCATTCCAGAGTCTCCTCTGGTTCTTTTACGTGTACGATGTACAGCACCGACACGAGACCTCGGTTTAAAGTCCCATCTGAAAGACTGTTGATTTTATTAGGGTCAGACGTGGGATCGAACCTGCAATCCCTGGACTACCTGTCCAGCGTGGTACCACTGGACTACAGATCCGAATAATGCGTGTGTTTTTACGTTTATTTATCGTCGCTACCGGTTGCCCATATGAGCGACGCCGCCTGAAGAGATTATTCATTTTAGATTGTTGGAGGGTAGTGCAATGATACAGACAGAGACCCATTCCAGAGTCTCCTCTGCTTCTTTTACGTGGGTTAGGGTCAGATGGAGGATCGAACCTGGAATCCCTTGATTACCAGTCCAGCGTGTTACCACAGGACTACAGATCCGTACAATGCGATGATAATCTATGATTATATGTACTACACAACTCCCATCCCTACAACAGTTTATCATAAACTAAGCTATATTTATACACGCGTTATATCTGCTGTGTTCAATATTGACGGCCTACAGATAATGTGGTTGCACGGGTAAGTGTTACTGCGATTAATTGCTTTAAGCAACATGACTATGTTTTAAGCAGTATTTATGTCGGCGTAGCCCTGTCGGCATCTATTTATTGAGGGTTCTCTGTGATGTTGCCAAGTGGTAGTTAAACAACGACTCCTGATAGTTATGTAAATATCCTAGATATATAGTATAATACACGTACATACCGTCTCCGTGGCCTAGTTGTTAAAGCATCAGCCTACGGGGCGGCATGTCGAACCTCGTCATTGGTTCATTCTTATATAGCAGGTTGGTGAGTGTTTTACGTTTATTTATCGTCGCTACCGGTTGCCTATATGAGCGACGCCTCCTGAAGAGATTAGTCATTTCACAAAGTTAATACCGCGTATGTCCACCGTTTGCCTGACGGATCTGTGGTCCAGTGGTAACACGCTGGACTGGTAATCCAGGGATCGCAGGTTCGATCCCCCGTCTGACCCTAATAAAATTAACAATCTTTCAGATGGGACGTTAAACCGAGGTCTCGTGTCGGTGCTTTACACCGTGCACGTGAAAGAACCAGAGGAGACTCTGGAATGAATGGGTCTCTGTCTGTATCATTGCACTATCCTCCAAAATCTAAAATGACTAATCTCTTCAGGAGACGTCGCTCATATGGGCAACCGGTAGCGACGATAAATAAACGTAAAACACACACGCCGTGGCCTAGTTGTTAAAGCGTCAGCCTACGGGGCGGCAGGTCGAACCTAGTCAGGGGTTCGTTCTTATATAGCAGATTGGTCTGTGTTTTACGTTTATTTATCGTCACTACCGGTTGCCCATATGAGCTACGCCTCCTGAAGAGATTACTCATTTGAGATTTTTGGAGGGTAGTGCAATGATACAGACAGAGACCCATTCCAGTGTCTACTCTGGTTCTTTTACGTGTACACAGCACCGACACGAGACCTCGGTTTAAAGTCCCATCTGAAAGACTGTTGATTTTATTAGGGTCAGGCGGGGGATCGAAGCTGCAATCCCTGGATTACCTGTCCAGCGTGTTATCACTGGACTACAGATCCGTATAATGCGTGTGTTTTTACGTTTATTTATCGTCGCTACCGGTTGCCCATATGAGCGACGCCTCCTGAAGAGATCAGTCATTTCACAAAGTTAATACCGCGTATGCCCACCGTTTGCCTGAATGCAAGCCTGGCCTGGAAACATCGAGCAAGCCTGACAACATCGCGCAAGCCTGGCAACACCGAGCAAGCCTAGCAACATCGCGCAAGCCTAGCAACATCAAGCAAGCCTAGCAACATCAAGCAAGCCTAGCAACATCGAGCAAGCCTGGCAACATCGAGCAAGCCTGGCCTGGCAATATCGAGCAAGCCTGGCCTGGCAACATCAAGCAAGCCTAGCAACATCGAGCAAGCCTGGCAACATCGAGCAAGCCTGGCAACATCGAGCAAGCCTGGCAACATCGAGCAAGCCTAGCAACATCGAGCAAGCCTGGCCTGGCAACATCGAGCAAGCCTGGCAACATCAAGCAAGCCTAGCAACATCGAGCAAGCCTGGCCTGGCGACATCGAGCAAGCCTAGCAACATCGAGCAAGCCTGGCAACATCGAGCAAGCTTAGCAACATCGAGCAACTGGCAACATCGACACATGGAGCCTGGTAACATCGAGCAAGTCTTGGCAACATCGAGCAAGCCTGGCAACATCGAGCAAGCCTAGCAACATCGAGCAAGCCTGGCAACATCGAGCAAGCCTAGCAACATCGAGCAAGCCTAGCCTGGCAACATCGACGCATGGAGCCTGGCAACATCGACGCATGGAGCCTGGCAACATCGAGCAAGCCTGGCAACATCAACGCATGGAGCCTAGCAACATCGAGCAAGCCTGGCAACATCGACGCATGGAGCCTAGCAGACGGTTCAGGAATGCTTCTGAATCTAACCTAGATCTAAGATCTGAACTAACCTTTTGGAAGTGATTTCTCAGATGCACAACAAACGCGCCGCCTATAGAGAGCAAACTACACGGGGAAAACGTGCAAACGCGCCGCCTATAGGGAGCAAACTGCACGGGGGAAACGTGCAAACGCGACGCCTATAGAGAGCAAACTGCACGGGGAAAACGTGCAAACGCGCCGCCTATAGGGAGCAAACTGCACGGGGAAAACGTGCAAACGCTGCCTATAGAGAGCAAACTGCACGGGGAAAACGTGCAAATGCGCCGCCTATAGAGAGCAAACTACACGGGGAAAACGTGCAAACGCGCCGCCTATAGAGAGCAAACTGAACGGGGGAAAACGTGCAAACGCGCCGCCTATAGAGAGCAAACTGCACGGGGAAAACGTGCAAACGCGCCGACTATAGAGAGCAAATGCACAGGGAAAACGTGCAAACGCGCCGCCTATAGGGAGCAAACTGCACGGGGAAAACGTGCAAACGCTGCCTATAGCAAACTGCACGGGGAAACGTGCAAACGCGCCGCCTATAGAGAGCAAACTGCACGGGGAAAACGTGCAAACGCGCCGCCTATTGGGAGCAAACTGCACGGGGAGGAACGCGTGCAAACGCGCCGCCTATAGGGAGCAAAGCACGGGGAAAACGTGCAAACGCGCCGCCTATAGAGAGCAAGCTGCACGGGGAAAACGTGCAAACGCGCCGCCTATAGGGAGCAAACTGCACGGGGAAAACGTGCAAACGCGCCGCCTATAGGGAGCAAACTGCACGGGGAAAACGTGCAAACGCTGCCTATAGAGAGCAAACTGCACAGGAAAAACGTGCAAACGCGCCGCCTATAGAGAGCAAACTGCACGGGGAAAACGTGCAAAATCTGCCTATAGAGAGCAAACTGCACGGGGAAAACGCGTGCAAACGCTGCCTATAGAGAGCAAACTGCACGGGGAAAACGTGCAAACGCTGCCTATAGAGAGCAAACTGCACGGAAAAAACGTGCAAACGCGCCGCCAATAGAGAGCAAACTGCACGGAGAAAACGTGCAAACGCTGCCTATAGAGAGCAAACTGCACGAGGAAAACGTGCAAACGCGCCGCCTATAGAGAGCAAACTGCACGGGGAAAACGTGCAAACGCGCCGCCTATAGGGAGCAAGCTGCACGGGGAAAAAATGCAAACGCGCCGCCTATAGGGAGCAAACTGCACGGGAAAAACGTGCAAACGCGCCGCCTATAGAGAGCAAACTGCACTGGAAAAACGTGCAAACGCCGCCTATTGAGAACAAACTGCACGGGAAACAGCTGCTATGACACACAGATAGTGTGGATGTGTCATGCTAGCTATGTCTGTATATAACATCATGTCTGTGTATAACATCATGTCTGTGTATAACATCATGTCTGTGTATAACATCATGTCTGTATAACATCATGTCTGTGTATAACATCATGTCTGTGTATAACATCATGTCTGTATAACATCATGTCTGTGTATAACATCATGTCTGTGTATAACATCATGTCTGTATAACATCATGTCTGTGTATAACATCATGTCTGTATAACATCATGTCTGTGTATAACATCATGTCTGTATAACATCATGTCTGTGTATAACATCATGTCTGTGTATAACATCATGTCTGTATAACATCATGTCTGTGTATAACATCATGTCTGTATAACATCATGTCTGTGTATAACATCATGTCTGTATAACATCATGTCTGTGTATAACATCATGTCTGTGTATAACATCATGTCTGTATAACATCATGTCTGTGTATAACATCATGTCTGTATAACATCATGTCTGTGTATAACATCATGTCTGTATAACATCATGTCTGTGTATAACATCATGTCTGTGTATAACATCATGTCTGTATAACATCATGTCTGTGTATAACATCATGTCTGTATAACATCATGTCTGTGTATAACATCATGTCTGTATAACATCATGTCTGTGTATAACATCATGTCTGTATAACATCATGTATGTGCATAACATCATGTCTGTGTATAACATCATGTCTGTGTATAACATCATGTCTGTGTATAACATCATGTCTGTATAACATCATGTCTGTGTATAACATCATGTCTGTGTATAACATCATGTCTGTGTATAACATCATGTCTGTATAACATCATGTCTGTATAACATCATGTCTGTGTATAAAATCATGTCTGTGTATAACACCATGTCTGTGTATAACACCATGTATGTGTATAACATCAGGTATGTGTATAACATCATGTCTGTGTATAACATCATGTCTGTGTATAACACCATGTCTGTATAACATCATGTATGTGTATAACATCATGTCTGTGTATAACATCATGTCTGTGTATAACACCATGTCTGTATATAACACCATGTCTGTATATAACACCATGTCTGTGTATAACATCATGTCTGTGTATAACATCATGTCTGTATATAACATCATGTCTGTGTATAACATCATGTCTGTATAACATCATGTCTGTGTATAACATCATGTCTGTTATCACGTCTGTGTATAACATCATGACTGTATAACATCATGTTGTGTATAACATCATGTCTGTGTATAACATCATGTCTGTATAACATCATGTCTGTGTATAACATCATGTCTGTGTATAACATCATGTCTGTGTATAACACCATGTCTGTATATACACAGTCTGTATAACACATGTTGTGTATAACATCATGTATGTGTATAACATCATGTCTGTGTATAACATCATGTCTGTATATAACATCGTGTCTGTGTATAACATCATGACTGTATAACATCATGTATGTGTATAACATCATGTCTGTATATAACATCGTGTCTGTGTATAACATCATGACTGTATAACATCATGTATGTGTATAACATCGTGTCTGTGTATAACATCATGACTGTATAACATCATGTCTGTGTATAACATCATGTCTGTGTATAACATCATGTCTGTATAACATCATGTATGTGTATAACATCGTGTCTGTGTATAACATCATGACTGTATAACATCATGTCTGTGTATAACATCATGTCTGTATAACATCATGTCTGTATAACACATGTCTGTGTATAACATCATGTCTGTGTATAACACTATGTCTGTGTATAACACCATGTCTGTATAACACCATGTCTGTATAACATCATGTCTGTATAACATCATGTCTGTGTATAACATCATGTCTGTATATAACATCATGTCTGTATAACACCATGTCTGTATAACATCATGTCTGTATAACATCATGTCTGTGTATAACATCATGTCTGTGTATAACATCATGTCTGTATATAACACCATGTCTGTATAACACCATGTCTGTATAACATCATGTATGTGTATAACATCATGTATGTATAACACCATGTCTGTGTATAACATCATGTCTGTGTATAACATCATGTCTGTGTATAACACCATGTCTGTATAACATCATGTCTGTGTATAACATCATGTCTGTGTATAACATCATGTCTGTGTATAACATCATGTCTGTATAACACCATGTCTGTGTATAACATCATGTCTGTGTATAACATCATGTCTGTGTATAACATCATGTCTGTGTATAACATCATGTCTGTATAACATCATGTCTGTGTATAACATCATGTCTGTATAACATCATGTATGTGTATAACATCATGTCTGTGTATAACATCATGTCTGTGTATAACATCATGTCTGTATAACATCATGTCTGTGTATAACATCATGTCTGTATAACATCATGTCTGTGTATAACATCATGTCTGTATAACATCATGTCTGTGTATAACATCATGTCTGTGTATAACATCATGTCTGTATAACATCATGTCTGTGTATAACATCATGTCTGTATAACATCATGTCTGTGTATAACATCATGTCTGTATAACATCATGTCTGTGTATTAAACACCATGTCTGTATATAACACCATGTCTGTATAACATCATGTCTGTGTATAACATCAGTTGTTATACACTGTCTGTGTATAACATCATGTCTGTATAACATCATGTATGTATAACACCATGTCTGTATAACTCTGTTATAACACATGTTGTATATACACCATGTTGTTATAACATCATGTCTGTTATAACATCATGTCTGTGTATAACATCATGTATGTATAACACCATGTCTGTGTATAACACCATGTCTGTATATAACACCATGTCTGTATATAACACCATGTCTGTGTATAACACCATGTCTGTATATAACACCATGTCTGTATATAACACCATGTCTGTGTATAACACCATGTCTGTATATAACACCATGTCTGTATAACATCATGTCTGTATATAACACCATGTCTGTGTATAACATCATGTCTGTATAACACCATGTCTGTGTATAACATCATGTCTGTGTATAACACCATGTCTGTGTATAACATCATGTATGTGTATAACATCATGTCTGTATATAACACCATGTCTGTGTATAACACCATGTATGTATAACACCATGTCTGTATAACATCATGTATGTGATAACATCATGTCTGTGTATAACATCATGTCTGTATATAACATCATGTCTGTATAACACCATGTCTGTATAACATCATGTCTGTATAACATCATGTCTGTGTATAACATCATGTCTGTGTATAACATCATGTCTGTATATAACACCATGTCTGTATAACACCATGTCTGTATAACATCATGTATGTGTATAACATCATGTCTGTGTATAACACCATGTCTGTGTATAACATCATGTCTGTGTATAACATCATGTCTGTGTATAACACCAGGTCTGTGTATAACATCATGTCTGTGTATAACATCATGTCTGTGTATAACACCATGTCTGTATAACATCATGTCTGTGTATAACACCATGTCTGTGTATAACATCATGTCTGTGTATAACATCATTTCTGTGTATAACACCAGGTCTGTATAACACCATGTCTGTGTATAACATCATGTATGTGTATAACATCATGTATGTATATAGCACCATGTATGTGTATAACATCATGTCTGTGTATAACATCATGTCTGTGTATAACATCATGTATGTATAACACCATGTCTGTGTATAACACCATGTCTGTATATAACACCATGTCTGTATATAACACCATGTCTGTATATAACACCATGTCTGTATATAACATCATGTCTGTGTATAACATCATGTCTGTGTATAACATCATGTATGTATAACACCATGTCTGTGTATAACACCATGTCTGTATATAACACCATGTCTGTATATAACACCATGTCTGTATATAACACCATGTCTGTATATAACATCATGTCTGTGTATAACATCATGTCTGTGTATAACATCATGTATGTATAACACCATGTCTGTGTATAACACCATGTCTGTATATAACACCATGTCTGTATATAACACCATGTCTGTATATAACACCATGTCTGTATATAACATCATGTCTGTGTATAACATCATGTCTGTGTATAACATCATGTATGTATAACACCATGTCTGTGTATAACACCATGTCTGTATATAACACCATGTCTGTATATAACACCATGTCTGTATATAACATCATGTCTGTATATAACATCATGTCTGTGTATAACATCATGTATGTATAACACCATGTCTGTGTATAACACCATGTCTGTATATAACACCATGTCTGTATATAACACCATGTCTGTGTATAACACCATGTCTGTATATAACACCATGTCTGTATATAACACCATGTCTGTGTATAACACCATGTCTGTATATAACACCATGTCTGTATAACACCATGTCTGTATATAACACCATGTCTGTGTATAACATCATGTCTGTATAACACCATGTCTGTGTATAACATCATGTCTGTGTATAACACCATGTCTGTGTATAACATCATGTATGTGTATAACATCATGTCTGTATATAACACCATGTCTGTGTATAACACCATGTATGTATAACACCATGTCTGTATAACATCATGTATGTGTATAACATCATGTCTGTGTATAACATCATGTCTGTATAACATCATGTATGTGTATAACACCATGTCTGTGTATAACATCATGTCTGTGTATAACATCATGTCTGTATAACATCATGTATGTGTATAACACCATGTCTGTGTATAACATCATGTCTGTGTATAACATCATGTATGTATAACACCATGTCTGTGTATAACATCATGTCTGTATAACATCATGTCTGTGTATAACATCATGTCTGTGTATAACATCATGTCTGTGTATAACATCATGTCTGTATAACATCATGTATGTGTATAACACCATGTCTGTGTATAACATCATGTCTGTGTATAACATCATGTCTGTATAACATCATGTCTGTGTATAACATCATGTCTGTGTATAACATCATGTCTGTATAACATCATGTCTGTGTATAACATCATGTCTGTGTATAACATCATGTCTGTGTATAACATCATGTCTGTATAACATCATGTCTGTGTATAACACCATGTCTGTGTATAACATCATGTCTGTGTATAACATCATGTCTGTATAACACCATGTCTGTGTATAACATCATGTCTGTATAACATCATGTCTGTGTATAACATCATGTCTGTGTATAACATCATGTCTGTGTATAACATCATGTCTGTATAACATCATGTCTGTATAACATCATGTCTGTGTATAACATCATGTCTGTATAACATCATGTCTGTATAACACCATGTCTGTATATAACACCATGTCTGTATAACATCATGTCTGTATATAACACCATGTCTGTATATAACACCATGTCTGTATAACGCCATGTCTGTGTATAACATCATGTCTGTGTATAACACCATGTCTGTATAACATCATGTCTGTATATAACACCATGTCTGTGTATAACATCATGTCTGTGTATAACACCATGTCTGTATAACATCATGTCTGTGTATAACACCATGTCTGTATAACATCATGTCTGTGTATAACACCATGTCTGTATAACATCATGTCTGTGTATAACACCATGTCTGTATAACATCATGTCTGTGTATAACATCATGTCTGTGTATAACACCATGTCTGTGTATAACACCATGTCTGTATAACACCATGTCTGTGTATAACATCATGTCTGTGTATAACATCATGTCTGTATAACACCATGTCTGTGTATAACATCATGTCTGTGTATAACACCATGTCTGTATAACGCCATGTCTGTGTATAACATCATGTCTGTGTATAACATCATGTCTGTATAACAGCATGTCTGTGTATAACATCATGTCTGTATAACATCATGTCTGTGTATAACACCATGTCTGTGTATAACACCATGTCTGTATAACACCATGGCTGTGTATAGCATCATGTCTGTGTATAACATCATGTCTGTATAACATCATGTCTGTGTATAACATCATGTCTGTATAACATCATGTCTGTATAACATCATGTCTGTATAACACCATGTCTGTGTATAACATCATGTCTGTGTATAGCATCATGTCTGTGTATAACATCATGTCTGTATAACATCATGTCTGTATATAACATCGTGTCTGTGTATAACACCATGTCTGTGTATAACACCATGTCTGTGTATAACATCGTGTCTGTGTATAGCATCATGTCTGTGTATAACACCATGTCTGTATAACATCATGTCTGTGTATAGCATCATGTCTGTATATAACATCATGTCTGTATAACATCATGTCTGTATATAACACCATGTCTGTGTATAACATCATGTCTGTGTATAACATCATGTCTGTGTATAACACCATGTCTGTGTATAACATCATGTCTGTGTATAACACCATGTCTGTGTATAACACCATGTCTGTGTATAACATCATGTCTGTATAACATCATGTCTGTATAACACCATGTCTGTGTATAACACCATGTCTGTGTATAACACCATGTCTGTGTATAACATCATGTCTGTGTATAACATCATGTCTGTGTATAACACCATGTCTGTATATAACATCATGTCTGTGTATAACACCATGTCTGTGTATAACATCATGTCTGTGTATAACATCATGTCTGTATAACACCATGTCTGTGTATAACATCATGTCTGTATATAACACCATGTCTGTATAACATCGTGTCTGTGTATAACATCATGTCTGTATAACATCATGTCTGTATAACATCATGTCTGTGTATAACACCATGTCTGTGTATAACATCATGTCTGTATAGCATCATGTCTATATAACACCATGTCTGTGTATAACATCATGTCTGTATAACATCATGTATGTGTATAACATCATGTCTGTATAACATCATGTCTGTGTATAACATCATGCCTGTGTATAACACCATGTCTGTATATAACATCATGTCTGTGTATAACATCATGTCTGTGTATAACATCATGTATGTGTATAACATCATGTCTGTATATAACATCATGTCTGTGTATAACACCATGTCTGTATAACACCATGTCTGTGTATAACACCATGTCTGTGTATAACACCATGTCTGTGTATAACATCATGTCTGTGTATAACATCATGTCTGTGTATAACATCATGTCTGTATATAACATCATGTCTGTGTATAACATCATGTCTGTATAACACCATGTCTGTGTATAACATCATGTCTGTGTATAACATCATGTCTGTATAACACCATGTCTGTATAACATCGTGTCTGTGTATAACATCATGTCTGTATATAACACCATGTCTGTGATTAACACCATGTCTGTGTATAACACCATGTCTGTGTATAACATCATGTCTGTATAACATCATGTCTGTGTATAACATCATGTCTGTATAACATCGTGTCTGTGTATAACACCATGTATATGTATAACACCATGTCTGTGTATAACACCATGTCTGTGTATAACATCATGTCTGTGTATAACACCATGTCTGTGTATAACATCATGTCTGTATAACATCATGTCTGTATAACATCATGTCTGTGTATAACACCATGTCTGTGTATAACACCATGTCTGTGTATAACACCATGTCTGTATATAACACCATGTCTGTATATAACACCATGTATGTGTATAACACCATGTCTGTGTATAACATCATGTCTGTGTATAACATCATGTCTGTATAACATCATGTCTGTGTATAACACCATGTATGTGTATAACACCATGTCTGTGTATAACATCATGTCTGTATAACATCATGTCTGTATAACACCATGTCTGTGTATAACATCATGTCTGTGTATAACACCATGTCTGTGTATAACACCATGTCTGTGTATAACATCATGTCTGTATAACATCATGTCTGTGTATAACACCATGTCTGTGTATAACACCATGTCTGTATAACACCATGTCTGTATAACACCATGTCTGTGTATAACACCATGTCTGTGTATAACATCATGTCTGTATAACACCATGTCTGTATATAGCACCATTTTTCTGTATAACATCATGTCTGTATAACATCATGTCTGTATAACACCATGTCTGTGTATAACATCATGTCTGTATATAACATCATGTCTGTATAACACCATGTCTGTGTATAACACCATGTTTGTGTATAACATCATACTGTCAGACTGACACTAAGTATACATGTTGTTGTTTATAATTCAAACTTGAAGATAAAGTCAACCTCCAGCCCGGCGATACATGCTTATCGAAAATAATATTTCTCTCATAATTACGTTTGAAGGGTGGGGTACTTGAGAATACCAGTTTTCATCTTGAAGTATCTTCACATTTACGATTTCTAGAGAGTAAGTGTGGAACAATCTTGACATGACGTTCCGAGTACGAACTGAAATGCCAAGAAGTACACTATGAACTATATCTGCTTCAGTCTAGCTGACATTTTTACAGCCAATCACAGATGTATTTTTAAACAATTTTACTGGCACAATAATGAATTATTTGTTAAAATGTCAAACGTAGCATGCACTTCTAGGAATAAGTATGTATGTAAACAAAGAGCAAACCGTTTCCACAAAATAATTTACAACATTTCCAAGTAATTTGGGGTGAATTGGGACAGTTTTTGAAGTATTTCTATGGTGCCATATTCTACTATATTTTTGGAATATTTCTATGGTGCCATATTCAACTATGTTTTTTAAATATTTCTATGGTGCCACATTCAACTATATTTTTGGAATATTTCTATGGTGCCATATTCAACTATGTTTTTGAAGTATTTCTATGGTGTCACATTCTACTATATTTTTGAAGTATTTCTATGGTGCCATATTCAACTATGTTTTTGAAGTATTTCTATGGTGCCACATTCAACTATAATTTTTGAGTATTTCTATGGTGCCATATTCTACTATATTTTTGGAATATTTCTATGGTGCCACATTCAACTATATTTTTGGAATATTTCTATGGTGCCACATTCTACTATGTTTTTGGAATATTTCTATGGTGCCACATTCTACTATATTTTTGGAATATTTATATGGTGCCACATTCTACTATATTTTTGGAATATTTCTATGGTGCCACATTCTACTATATTTTTGGAATATTTCTATGGTGCCACATTCTACTATGTTTTTGGAATATTTCTATGGTGCCACATTCAACTATATTTTTGGAATATTTCTATAGTGCCACATTCTACTATATTTTTGGAATATTTCTATGGTGCCACATTCTACTATATTTTTGGAATATTTCTATGGTGCCAGACAATGATACTATATCTAGTTATCTACCCTATCCTATAAGTGCCACACTTATGATGAATGGGGACAGGCAACTCTTTGAATCTATTTATAGGTAGCAGCATGCACCGGTTGACACCAGCCACGTAATTTCGCAAATAGCAATTTGAATAAATTTACATTTTCCTAATAATATATAACTATGTATTGTTCATTCGATCGTATGCCTTATTTGTATGCATGTATAATTACGAGCAGCGAGGAGAGCACACGTGGTTATTAGATGGTGGAGCGCGTGGTAACTACCAATCAGCTTGCACGTGCACATCAAACAATACTATCGCAATGAATGTTAATGAAACCTGTTCCGTTAGGGACATATCGATCGTCAGCATCATTATACCAATCGTCATCGTAGCATTGACCATCATTATCGTAGCATTGACCATCATTATCGTAGCATTGACCATCATTATCGTAGCATTGACCATCATTATCGTAGCATCTACCATCATTATCGTACCATCTACCATCATTATCGTAGCATCGACCATCGTCATCATAGCATTGACCATCATTATCGTAGCATTGACCATCATTATCGTAGCATTGACCATCATTATCGTAGCATCTACCATCATTATCGTAGCATCTACCATCATTATCGTAGCATCGACCATCGTCATCATAGCATTGACCATCATTATCGTAGCATTGACCATCATTATCGTAGCATCGACCTTCATTATCGTAGCATTGACCATCATTATCGTAGCATCGACCATCATTATCGTAGCATCGACCATCATTATCGTAGCATTGACCATCATTATCGTAGCATTGACCATCATTATCGTAGCATCGACCATCATTATCGTAGCATCTACCATCATTATCGTAGCATTGACCATCATTATCGTAGCATTGACCATCATTATCGTAGCATCGACCATCATTATCGTAGCATTGACCATCATTATCGTAGCATCGACCATCATTATCGTAGCATCGACCATCATTATCGTAGCATCGACCATCATTATCGTAGCATCGACCATCATTATCGTAGCATCGACCATCATTATCGTAGCATCTACCATCATTATCGTAGCATCGACCATCGTCATCGTAGCATTGACCATCATTATCGTAGCATTGACCATCATTATCGTAGCATCTACCATCATTATCGTACCATCTACCATCATTATCGTAGCATCGACCATCGTCATCATAGCATTGACCATCATTATCGTAGCATTGACCATCATTATCGTAGCATTGACCATCATTATCGTAGCATCTACCATCATTATCGTAGCATCTACCATCATTATCGTAGCATCGACCATCGTCATCATAGCATTGACCATCATTATCGTAGCATTGACCATCATTATCGTAGCATCGACCATCATTATCGTAGCATTGACCATCATTATCGTAGCATCGACCATCATTATCGTAGCATCGACCATCATTATCGTAGCATTGACCATCATTATCGTAGTATTGACCATCATTATCGTAGCATCGACCATCATTATCGTAGCATCTACCATCATTATCGTAGCATTGACCATCATTATCGTAGCATTGACCATCATTATCGTAGCATCGACCATCATTATCGTAGCATTGACCATCATTATCGTAGCATCGACCATCATTATCGTAGCATCGACCATCATTATCGTAGCATCGACCATCATTATCGTAGCATCGACCATCATTATCGTAGCATCGACCATCATTATCGTAGCATCTACCATCATTATCGTAGCATCGACCATCATTATCGTAGCATCGACCATCATTATCGTAGCATCGACCATCATTATCGTAGCATCGACCATCATTATCGTAGCATCTACCATCATTATCGTAGCATCGACCATCATTATCGTAGCATATACCATCATTATCGTACCATCTACCATCATTATCGTAGCATCTACCATCATTATCGTAGCATTGACCATCATTATCGTAGCATCTACCATCATTATCGTAGCATCTACCATCATTATCGTAGCATCTACCATCATTATCGTAGCATCTACCGTCATTATCGTAGCATCTACCATCATTATCGTACCATCTACCATCATTATCGTAGCATCTACCATCATTATCGTAGCATCTACCATCATTATCGTAGCATTGACCATCATTATCGTGGCATTGACCATCATTATCGTAGCATCTACCATCATTATCGTAGCATCTACCATCATTATCGTAGCATATCATCATCATTATCGTAGCATCGACCATCATTATCGTAGCATCTACCATCATTATCGTAGCATTGACCGTCATTATCGTAGCATCTACCATCATTATCGTAGCATCTACCATCATTATCGTAGCATCTACCATCATTATCCTAGCATATCATCATCATCAGCAGCAGCAGCAGCAGCATCAGCATCATCATCATCAACAACTTCAACATTACATTATTAGGCCACATTGATTATATTACACCGCAGAGTTTAAGCTTGAGAACGCGTACAATTGCAGTTCTCACGTTCGGAAGTTGTGCCGGTAGGACAGTTCGTGACGAGTTCCGCGCTCCGTCGTCTGCCGATACACGTCGCAACATTTACTGTAAACAACATTCTACATTGCTTGTCACTCATACAGAAAACACATAATTATCTTAACCATTCAAAACTCTGTCACTGTTTGCTTATTTCAAATGCAACAAAACTTTTCATCTTCGGTTAATTGGCAGACACGTGCTGTGAATTTCACTCATTGTTGCATAGTTCATCTTAGAAAACGTTCTTTACGCGTCAAAACGATTAAAATGTGTGTTGAGCACGCGCGCACGTGAATGGGGCGTCTATACAGCATGCAGTTTGTGTTAGTTTTAATGAAACTTTCTATTTTGTGGGTGTATTTCTATTTATTTAAGGAGAGCGACTAGCTGCCAGTAATTTGTACGTATTGGTTTTATAATAACAGTTATTCAGGAAACATTCATAAATATAGAAATAATAAAATTAGTGTTAACTGAATTAAATTTGTTAAGTGCAGTGTTTGGTTAGTTCTGCATGTGTCGTGTTATATTCGTTGTGGCGCTCGAACATCTGACCCTAATATTATTAACAGTATTTCACGGCATGGCCAGGCATGCATCGGTTCTCTACACCGAGCATGTGAAACAACCAGAGCTGCTTCTGGAATTGGAGCGTCGTTTTCCATAATTTAAGATAAGATAAATTTAATTTGAGTCGGCAAGATAGCAACAATATAACACAAGCTCTGGGTGAGTTTTGAACCGGCTATATATAGTAATATCCTCCAAATAATAAAATAATAATAAAGAATTTATTGTACGAGAGAACTCATTTAACAAAAGTTAATCTACCATGAGGCCCTCAACATATATACAATCAAATGTAATCAAACGATAGCACTATAAGTGAGAAATGCACATTGGAATAATATAGTAATGTAAAAGCGGAAAAGTAGAGAAACTATATATAATATGTAATGGAATATGATGATATATGGAATTGTCAAGTAGAGTAGGAAAGGGGAGACAATTAATGACAATAAATCTCAAGATATGACTTATCTTGAAAATAATTATGAAATCAGCTTAAAGACAGCCATTGACAGAGTCTAGTAACCATGGCAATGGTAATGCTCAACTGTGCTTTAAACTTGATTTATTTTACAACGAATACGCAGAAAGTTCTAACAACTTATATTAATCCCTCTCGATGGCGCGGATGAAAGCGTAAATGTGGTCGTTCGTTTGGGAGGAAACCGGATACCCGAAGAAAACCCCTGTCGGATCTGGCGACCACCGTACCATCTCACATACCGGTCCGCGGATCGAACCCGGGTTTTATTGGTGAGAAGCGAGCGCGCTAACCACCGCGCTAATCGGACAGTCACGTGATGTGATGGATGCTGTGTACAATATCATCTGAAGTAACAATAGTAGAAATATGTGATTAGTTTGTATTGTTATTGTTCCACCTTAAGTAGAGAATTTTAAACCGCTGGATAGTTGGAGAATTTCAAACTGTTGGATAGTTGGAGCATTTTGAACTGTGAGGCAATGACTTCCAAATAGATGATTCTGAAACTGCAAATGTATTACGAAATAATTCACAGTTTGGTCTTGGTATATATAACTGATATTCTGAGGTTGATCTGAGAATTCTAGGATATATATCAGAAGTAATAGTGAAGGACGATTTTAAGCATTCTGGAAAATGGCTAATATACTTCAAGATGCGTCGCCTCTGGTAACCATGAATGTTGTAGGTGTCGCCCTGGGTAACCAGCAGGATGGAGTCGTCGCCCCGGGCAGCCTGGAGTGCTGGAGGTGTCGCCCCGGGTAGCCAGGAGTGCCGGAGGTGTCGCCCCGGGTAACCCGTAGGTGCAGGGTGGAGGTGTCGCCCCGGGTAACCAGGAGACTGGATGCGTCGCCCCGGATAACCCGCAGGGTGGATGCGTCGCCCCGGGTAAACAGAGGGTGGATGCGCCGCTCCGGGTAACCAGGAGGGTGGATGCGTCGCCCCGGGTAACCAGGTGGGTGGATGCGTCGCCCCGGGTAACCAGGAGGGTGGATGCGTCGCCCCGGGTAACCAGGAGGATGGATGCGTCGCCCCGGGTAACCAGGTGGGTGGCGGCCTCGCCCCGGATAACCAGCAGGGTGGAGACGTCGCCCGGGTAGCCAGGAGGGTGGAGACGTCGCCCGGGTAACCAGGAGTGTTGTAGGTGTCGTCCTGGGTAACCAGCAGGATGGAGACGTCGCCCGGGTCGCCAGGAGGGTGGATGTGTCGCCCCGGGTAACCAGAAGTGTTGTAGGTGTCGCCCCGGGTAACCCGCAGGTGCAGGGTGGAGGTGTCACCCCGGGTAACCAGCAGGGTGGAGACGTCGCCCGGGTAGCCAGGAGGGTGGATGTGTCGCCCCGGGTAACCAGAAGTGTTGTAGGTGTCTCCCCGGGTAACCCGCAGGTGCAGGGTGGAGGTGTCGCCCCGGGTAACCAGCAGGGTGGAGACGTCGCCCGGGTAGCCAGGAGGGTGGATGCGTCGCCCCGGGTAACCAGGAGGGTGGATGCGTCGCCCCGGGTAACCAGGAGGCTGGATGCGTCGCCCCGGGCAACCAGGAGGCTGGATGCGTCGCCCCGGGTAACCAGGAGGCTGGATGCGTCGCCCCGGGTAACCAGGAGGGTGGATGCGTCGCCCCGGGTAACCAGGAGTAGTGGGTGCGTTGCCCCGGGTAACCAAGAGGTCACGATAAATAAACGTATCGAAAGAAGAAAAGGAAAGAAAAGGCAAGACTCACAGATGTACTACATATTGACCCAAAATAAATAGCTTTAATATTACTAACAAACACGCTGTGTTTCTCATTGACTAACTATTGGCACTAATTCTTTGTTAGAACAGAACAGAACAGAACATAATGTTTATTAGACTTAAGCATTACATCGCTCATCCTCATAATAATACATATACAATTTGCATGCAATGAAAAAAGTCATAAATATATGAAGAGTGTTAAACTGATGGTAGATATACATGTAGATTTAAATGTTTCCAATGTGAGAGTGTTAGACTGATGGTAGATATACATGTTGATTAAACTGTTTTGTGGTGTTGTGTGGTGTTGTTGTTTGTTTTGTGGGTGTTGTGTGGTGTTGTTGTTTGTTTCCAATGTGAGAGTGTTAGACTGGTGGTAGATATACATGTTGATTAAACTGTTTCCAATGTGAGAGTGTTAGACTGGTGGTAGATATACATGTTGATTAAACTGTTTCCAATGTGAGAGTGTTAGACTGATGGTAGATATACATGTTGATGTTTCCAATGTGAGAGTGTTAGACTGATGGTAGATATACATGTTGATTAAACTGTTTCCAATGTGGGAGTGTTAGACTGATGGTAGATATACATGTTGATGTTTCCAATGTGAGAGTGTTAGACTGATGGTAGATATACATGTTGATGTTTCCAATGTGAGAGTGTTAGACTGATGGTAGATATACATGTTGATGTTTCCAATGTGAGAGTGTTAGACTGATGGTAGATATACATGTTGATGTTTCCAATGTGAGAGTGTTAGACTGATGGTAGATATACATGTTAGACTGGTGGTAGATGTACATGTTGATGTTTCCAATGTGAGAGTGTTAGACTGATGGTAGATATACATGTTGATGTTTCCAATGTGAGAGTGTTAGACTGGTGGTAGATATACATGTTGATGTTTCCAATGTGAGAGTGTTAGACTGATGGTAGATATACATGTTAGACTGGTGGTAGATATACATGTTGATGTTTCCAATGTGAGAGTGTTAGACTGATGGTAGATATACATGTTAGACTGGTGGTAGATATACATGTTGATGTTTCCAATGTGAGAGTGTTAGACTGATGGTAGATATACATGTTAGACTGGTGGTAGATATACATGTTGATGTTTCCAATGTGAGAGTGTTAGACTGATGGTAGATATACATGTTAGACTGATGGTAGATATACATGTTAGACTGGTGGTAGATATACGTGTTGATTTTCCAATGTGAGAGTGTTAGACTGATGGTAGATATACATGTTAGACTGGTGGTAGATATACATGTTAGACTGGTGGTAGATATACGTGTTGATGTTTCCAATGTGAGAGTGTTAGACTGATGGTAGATATACGTGTTGATGTTTCCAATGTGAGAGTGTTAGACTGATGGTAGATATACATGTAGATGTTTCCAATGTGAGAGTGTTAGACTGATGGTAGATATACATGTTGATTAAAATGTTTCCAATGTGAGAGTGTTAGACTGATGGTAGATATACATGTTGATTAAAATGTTTCCAATGTGAGAGTGTTAGACTGATGGATGTTTCCAATGTGAGAGTGTTAGACTGATGGTAGTTTGTGTGTGGTGTTTTGGTGTGGTGGTGTGGGTTTGTTAGACTGATGGTAGATATACATGTTAGACTGGTGGTAGATATACTGTTGATGTTTCCAATGTGAGAGTGTTAGACTGATGGTAGATATACATGTTAGACTGGTGGTAGATATACATGTTAGACTGGTGGTAGATATACATGTTGATGTTTCCAATGTGAGAGTGTTAGACTGATGGTAGATATACGTGTTGATATTTCCAATGTGAGAGTGTTAGACTGATGGTAGATATACATGTAGACTAGAATGTTTCCAATGTGAGAGTGTTAGACTGATGGTAGATATACGTGTTGATGTTTCCAATGTGAGAGTGTTAGACTGATGGTAGATATACATGTTGATTAAAATGTTTCCAATGTGAGAGTGTTAGACTGATGGTAGATATACATGTTGATTAAAATGTTTCCAATGTGAGAGTGTTAGACTGATGGTAGATATACATGTTGATTAAAATGTTTCCAATGTGAGAGTGTTAGACTGATGGTAGATATACATGTTGATGTTTCCAATGTGAGAGTGTTAGACTGATGGTAGATATACATGTTGATGTTTCCAATGTGAGAGTGTTAGACTGATGGTAGATATACATGTTGATGTTTCCAATGTGAGAGTGTTAGACTGATGGTAGATATACATGTTGATGTTTCCAATGTGAGAGTGTTAGACTGATGGTAGATATACATGTTGATGTTTCCAATGTGAGAGTGTTAGACTGATGGTAGATATACGTGTTAGACTGATGGTAGATATACATGTTGATGTTTCCAATGTGAGAGTGTTAGACTGATGGTAGATATACGTGTTAGACTGATGGTAGATATACATGTTGATATTTCCAATGTGAGAGTGTTAGACTGATGGTAGATATACGTGTTAGACTGATGGTAGATATATATGTTGATGTTTCCAATGTGAGAGTGTTAGACTGATGGTAGATATACGTGTTAGGCTGATGGTAGATATACATGTTGATGTTTCCAATGTGAGAGTGTTAGACTGATGGTAGATATACGTGTTAGGCTGATGGTAGATATATATGTTGATTAAAATGTTTCCAATGTGAGAGTGTTATGATACTAGATATGAATTATCTCAGCATCTCTATTTTAATTCAATTTTATGTAGAGCAAATTGAATTGAAATTATCAAATTGTGTTATGCATCTGATGGTGTACTTGGCACAGCGTGTTCGGTAGCTGTATAAAATGTTTAATCTCGTAATTATAATAGCATGTACGTGTGAATTACAAACTTACAAAGTATATATATACTCAAACGCAAAAGAAAGTGTGCACGTTTCTTTTTATGATAGCTATAGTTATGTCGGTTATAAATCGTTCACCTGTGTAGCACGTGAAGCACGCCTGT
Source organism: Archivesica marissinica (assembly GCA_014843695.1). Classification (NCBI taxonomy): domain Eukaryota; kingdom Metazoa; phylum Mollusca; class Bivalvia; order Venerida; family Vesicomyidae; genus Archivesica; species Archivesica marissinica. The sequence goes on from CM026399.1 coordinate 71,756,307, forward strand.
CACTGTGTTGAACAATGGCTATACCTGTCAGTATTGTGTCAGTATTGTTACGTAACGTCCCTATACAAGCGTTTTGCACGATTTGCCCGTGCAATGTCTGGACAAATGTGAAATCGGTCAAATAATCTCTCATTACTTTCTTACAACATCTATGAGTAAGAAAAACACACAGCAATTTGAATATTTTCAAAACTCACCATGCCCAGACTCTCTCAGCGTCAACGGATTGAAGCTTTGGTGATGCTTAGCAGAGGTGACTCCAATGATACTGTTTCACGGGCATTTAATTGTCACAGAAACACAGTAAGTAAACTTCGTGCCAGGTTCCAGCAAACAGGAACAGTTGCCGATCGTCCTCGAACCGGCAGGCCTCGTGTAACTGATGTCAGATTAGACCGTCATTTTGAACTGACGCACACCAGGCGTCGTTTCCAAAGTGCTAGCGCTACAGCGAGGCAGTACGATATTAGCAGGGACACAGTTCTGAGACGTCTGCGTCATTGTGTTCGGCCTATCAGACCTAGACGGGCTTACGTTGGTAATGTACTCGAACGACGTCATCGCGTTGCTCGTTTGAACTGGGCACGGCTTCATCTCCGTTGGCAAAGACGTCAGTGGGATAGAATTGTCTTTTCCGATGAATCTAGGTTTAACCTGAGTCATCATGATGGGAGGATGAGGGTATTTAGGAGAGGGGGCGATTTGCTGACGCCTGTGTTGTAGAGAGAAACTGGTTTGGGGCGGGATCATGGGAAACAGGAAAACTGATCTGGTTATTGTTAATGGCAATCTTAATGCAGCCGAGTACATTAACCAGGTGTTGTTAAGACCAGTAGCTGTTCCATTTGTTAATCAGCATGCACCCGCCACATTGATGCACGACAATGCACGTCCGCACACGGCACAGCTAACGCAGCAATACCTAAATGCAAATGGCGTTAACGCCTTGCCTTGGCCTGCCGTTTCTCCTGACCTCAACCCAATCGAGCATATATGGGATGTTCTTGGTCGTAGAGTTAGGTCAAGACATGTCGTCAACAATTTGCAGGACCTACAGAATGCTCTGCAGATGGAATGGAACAACATACCGGCACACGTCGTACAACGTTACGTCAATTCCATGAGACGCCGTATTGTACAGGTTACAGACAAACTGGCGGCCATACCCGGTATTAATCAAATAATCACAACAAAACCATTAGGAGAGCTGCAAAACGTGAGTATACTCACAATAACACCAATATCACAGTTTGTGTATTTTTCATTTTGACCCTAAACACATGTAACCGAATTCTGTGCATCTATAGTAACTGCTATTTTAAAAAAAATATTATTTGGGTTTGTAGGCAATTGAATAAGCTAAACAGTGGTACCAAACATCATACAATTTCTAGTATGGATATAAGGAATATTAAGAAAAACCGTTATGCACACTTTCTTTTGCGTTTGAGTATATATTAGATAGAATTATGATTTGGAAAATGTATGGTTAATTGATGAATATATTATTGTATATCTACCATATGAAATGTCTCAGGTAATATTACACACAGTTAGGTAATAATTGGTAATAATGCACACGATTAGGTAATATTGCACACAGATAGGTAATAATGCACACAGTTAGGTAATATTGCACACAGATAGGTAATAATGCACACGATTAGGTAATAGTGCACACAGATAGGTAATAGTGCACACAGATAGGTAATAGTGCACACAGTTAGGTAATAGTGCACACAGTTAGGTAATATTGCACACAGATAGGTACTAGTGCACACATATAGGTAATAGTGCACACAGATAGGTAATAGTGCACACGATTAGGTAATATTGCACACAGATAGGTAATATTGCACACAGATAGGTACTAGTGCACACAGATAGGTAATAGTGCACACAGTTAGGTAATAGTGCACACAGTTAGGTAATATTGCACACAGATAGGTACTAGTGCACACAGATAGGTAATAGTGCACACATATAGGTAATATTGCACACAGATAGGTACTAGTGCACACATTTAGGTAATATTGCACACAGATAGGTAATATTGCACACAATTGGGTAATATTGCCCACATATAATATAACACAGCATGTACCAATATGACAGCGTGGTGACAGCATGTACAACGGTAACAGCGTGGTGACAGCATGTACAAAGGTAACAGCGTGGTGACAGCATGTACAAAGGTAACAGCGTGGTGACAGCATGTACACAGATAACAGCGTGGTGACAGCATGTACACAGATAACATCGTGGTGACAGCATGTACACAGATAACATCGTGGTGACAGCATGTACACAGATAACAGCGTGGTGACAGCATGTACAAAGGTAACAGCGTGGTGACAGCATGTACCAAGGTAACAACATGGTGACAGCATGTACACAGATAACAGCGTGGTGACAGCATGTACACAGATAACATCGTGGTGACAGCATGTACACAGATAACATCGTGGTGACAGCATGTACACAGATAACAGCGTGGTGACAGCATGTACAAAGGTAACAGCGTGGTGACAGCATGTACAAATGTAACAGCGTGGTGACAGCATGTACACAGATAACAGCGTGGTGACAGCATGTACAAAGGTAACAGCGTGGTGACAGCATGTACAAAGGTAACAGCGTGGTGACAGCATGTACACAGATAACAGCGTGGTGACAGCATGTACACAGATAACAGCGTGGTGACAGCATGTACCAAGGTAACAGCATGGTGGCAGTGCTATCCATGGATTATTTTCAAAGTGCGGTGTTCTAACGAACACACGTTAGATGTAATAGAAACTGCAACAATTGCACACGACTAGAATACGCCGATACAGGGGGGGGGGGCATCTCTACAATAACCCAGGCAACACAACACGATTCTACACGTAGATTTCAACTATTTTGGGTTAACCCTTTCAACACTGCAGACCACTAAATAGGCTTACAAAAAGTGTAGATCCAGATGAGCCGGCTCGTAACGAGCCGTCTCATCAGGATCTGCACTTTTTGCTTACGAGCCGGCTCATCTGGATCTACACTTTTTGCTTGTAATGTTACTATATTTAGTAAAAATTACCCATTTTTATATAAATGAACTAGCCCAAATGTAATTTTCTGATTAATTTATTGGTCTAAAAAAGATCATGGACCAGTCCATGTCAGTTACTTGGTGTTGAATGGGTTAAGCGGCATTATAATAACATTACACAAATCAGTCTACAAGTACACACAATAAAGACAGGTGGTTGACGGATATGTAGTCCAGTGGTAACACGTTGGACTGGTAATCCAGGGATCGCAGGTTCGATCCCCCGTCTGACCCTAATAAAATTAACAGTCTTTCAGATAGGACGTTACCGAGGTCTCGTGTCGGTGATTTACACCGTGCATGTAAAAGAACCAGAGGAGACTCTGAAATGGGTCTCTGTCTGTATCATTGCACTATCCTCCAAAAATCTAAAACGACTAATCTCTTCAGGAGGCGTCGCTCATATGGGCAACCGGTAACGACGATAAATAAACGTAAAACACATACAGATGGTTGAATGAAAGCGTAGTGACATTTTTCTCCACCATTCTTGAACTTAGTGTGCGCAGTAAATATTTTGTATTCGTGTTGGACAGAATTATGGCAAGAAACGCAGTTTTTCTGGCCTAAATTATAAATTGATCCTCAAATAACGATCGGGGTCGACGTCATTTCCGTTGGAGGAAATTAATTTTTAATCTTGTTTCAATCTATGGAGTTCTGTTTAGAATCTAAATAAAGGTGACGAGCGAACCGAGGAGAACTACATTGCTATCATTTCATCATTCAAAGAATTATGTGTCAACGACAGCAACCGAGAGATATAGACGAGAGTGAGAGAGAAACAATCTGCTAGCGCTCCATCACGGGACGTCTGGTAAAGGTAAATTGAAAACTACATGAGTTTAATCAGCGCCGTATATATTCAATAATTAAGATATTAGGCAGATCCGGGGTCCAGTGGTTATTGGGTAGATCCGGGGTCCAGTGGTTATTGGGCAGATCAGGGGTCTAGTGGTTATTTGGGCAGATCCGGGGTCCAGTGGTTATTGGGTAGATCCGGGGTCCAGTGGTTATTGGGTAGATCCGGGGTCAAGTGGTTATTGGGTAGATCCGGGGTCCAGTGGTGATTGGGTAGATCCGGGGTCCAGTGGTTATTGGGTAGATCCTGGGTCCAGTGATTATTGAGCAGATCCGGGGTCCAGTGGTTATTGGGCAGATCCGGCGTCCAGTGGTTATTGGGTAAATCCGGGATCTAGTGGTTATTGGGCAGATCCGGTGTCCAGTGGTTTTAAACTTTATTTATTTTACAACGAAGCAAGTTTTAACAACTTATATTAATCACTCTCGTTGGCGCGGATGAATGCGTAAATGTGGTCATTCGTGTGGGAGGAAACCGGAGTACCCGGGGGAAAACCCACCCGGTCCGAGAATCGAACCCAGGTTGCATTGGTGAGAAGCGAGCGCGCTACCTACCAACTGCGCTAATCGGACAGCAAAACTCTCCTAAATGCGTCACTCAGAAGGCGAACTATCTTCTAAGTGTAGCAGATCCGGCGTCCAGTGGTTATTGGGTAAATCCGGGATCCAGTGGTTATTGGGCAGATCCGGTGTCCAGTGGTTTTAAACTTTATTTATTTTACAACGAAGCAAGTTTTAACAACTTATATTAATCACTCTCGTTGGCGCGGATGAATGCGTAAATGTGGTCATTCGTGTGGGAGGAAACCGGAGTACCCGGGGAAAACCCACCCGGTCCGAGAATCGAACCCAGGTTGCATTGGTGAGAAGCGAGCGCGCTACCTACCAACTGCGCTAATCGGACAGCAAAACTCTCCTAAATGCGTCACTCAGAAGGCGAACTATCTTCTAAGTGTAGCCCAGATGGAGGGTGTGTGGGTGGGGGTGTGGGGGTGATACATAAAAGCTATGAAGTGTAGCCGAATCAACAAATGCACGAGACACACTGAGTACAGTGATCGTGTACCAACCAAACGCTTTGTTGATCTTGTACCAACCAAACGCTTTGATGAACTCATGATCTTGTACCAACCAAACGCTTTGAACTATCAAGTCAAGTGTATCATACTCGCAATGTTGCCCCCCCCCCCCCTTTCCCCCATCCTCGGAACATTTCCGTCGAAGCCAAATTAACAAATTATATCACCGTCATTTACTTTAAAATTCTAAGACAGAAAATAACAACACGAATTTATTTAAAACCGCTGGGGATAAAACCTGTTTACAAGAGGTTGAGACGATGCTGGCTGACGGCGGCTTCAGTTGGCGGTAGTGTGTATATGTTCGGTACCGGTCTCTATTGTTAGATGGTTGATTTAGGGTGAAGACATCGATCACATTATTTCATAATGCGCTTGTATTGTAACACTCATGAACAATTACCCTCCGACTTTAACAAATCAGGATAACAGATAAGATTTCTCGCCTCTTGTAATTCGAACCCCGTGCTAGTCGCATGATTATCAACTAGGGAGAAGTTGTTATAAATCTTTAATACTACCAATGACGTTTAGTCTGTGTTTGTTGTTCGGGATTAAATTGATTAATTTCCCCGTTGACCCTCTAGTCGAAAATTGAAAATAAATGAAGCTTACTGGTAGAATCAGAGCTGTGAAAATTCGAGATTAAAGCTGCTTGCTTAAATGTATGGATTGGAATAGCGCAGCAATTTCAGGAGAGATTCTGTTACCGTATGTAAACTGAGCTGTTTTAATCAGAGTTTATGGGGCAAATGGACTGCTGTCATTGGCGATTAGGCGGGATTATAATCTGGAGACGTCGTTGGGGACTTGATATTATGGCAGTTGAAAAATAAGGACTGTTCCCCAGTGTACGGTAACAGATTGGTTCCCGGCTATTGATGACGGGTTGTAGAGACTATGTATTGTTTTTCATACGCTTTGAAAATGAAATGATCTTGATAAATACGAAGCTTTCGTTCGCTGATTCAGAACTAGTAATGTTAAACTGTTTCCTACATGTGCAGTATGCTTCACATAGTTCTGCGGTCCGCAGCTGCAACATGCTTCCAAAAACCAAACCAAAAGTGTAGTCAAGTCAAATTCCAAACATCCATTGTATTTGTCCATTCCTGTTAGAAACTCATGACTTGGTTTGACTTGTGGTACCATAACCCATGGCCGGGAGCAAAACTAGACTTACTACGAAATCATATGGAAATGTTTATATACAACGAGGGAAAGGGATTCGAATTAGTTACTATGTAACCTTTTCCCCAATCCTAACTATAATGTTGCAACTGTTCCTGTGTTATGTACCATTCTTGAATAAAATATTATTTAAATTAATGAAGGTTACTTAGCGTAAATATACTGAAAGGTCAGTACATCGCTTCTATACCCCAACACGTTTAAGGGGGAACATGCCCCCGGACCCCCTATATTGCCTCGGTTGAAATTTGCCTCGGTACTGCAGCATTGAGTGTAATTTGAGAGGTATAGTACAATGTATGGGGTGTAATGTGTGAGGTGTAATGTGGTGTGGGGGGAGGGGTGTAATGTGCGAGGTGTAATGTGGTGTGGGGGAGGGGTGTAATGTGTGAGGTGTAATGTGGTGTGGGGGAGGGTGTAATGTGTGAGGTGTAATGTGGTGTGGGGGAGGGGTGTAATGTGCGAGGTGTAATGTGGTGTGGGGGAGGGGTGTAATGTGTGAGGTGTAATGTGGTGTGGGGGAGGGGTGTAATGTGTGAGGTTTAATGTGGTGTGGGGGAGGGGTGTAATGTGCGAGGTGTAACGTGGTGTGGGGGGAGGGGTGTAATGTGTGAGGTGTATGTGGTGTGGGGAGGGGGTAATGTGTGAGGTGTATGTGGTGTGTGGATGAGGGGGTGTGAGGTGTAAATGTGGTGTGTGTGGGAAGTGGTGTATATGGTGTGTGGGGTAGGGGTGTAATGTGGTGTGTGGGGAGGAGGGGGTGTAATATGGTTTGTGTGGAGGGAGGGTGTAATGTGGTGTGGTGAGGGGGGTGTAATGTGGTGTGTGGGTGAGGGGTGTAATGTGGTGTGTGGGGGAGGAGGGGGTGTAATGTGTGTGTGTGGGGGAGGGATGTAATGTGGTGGTGGAGAGGGGGTGTAATGTGGTGGTGTGGGGGAGGGGGTGTAATGTGGTGTGGGGGAGGGGGTGTAATGTGATGTGTGGGGATGTGGGGATGTAATGTGGTTGTGTGGGGGGAGGGATGTAATGTGGTGGCGGAGGGGGTGTAATGTGGTGGTGGGGAGGGGGTGTAATGTGGTGTGGCGGAGGGGGTGTAATTGTTGGTGTGGCGGAGGGGGGTGTAATGTGGTGTGGGGGAGGGTGTATGTGGGGGAGGAGGTGATGTAATGTGGTGTGGGGGGAGGGGTTGTAATGTGGTGTGTGGGGGGAGGGGTGTAATGTGGTGTGTGGGGAGGGGTATAATGTGTTGTGTGGAGGAGTGGTGTAATGTGGTGTGGGGGAGTGGTGTAATGTGGTGTGGGGGAGGGGGTGTAATGTCTGAAGCTTAAAGAAATAGACATGCAAGGAGCTTCGAGATTTGTCTACGTTAATAAATGTATTTTTTGATATCAGATGTAGGTATGTCTGGCATCCAGTTTGGTGTCATTAAATACACATTTAAATTACTGTCTACAATCGGTAAGAGTAAAACTTATACATTAAATATATCAATCTACAAACTCATAAACAAAACAGCAGTATGATGTAGTGTTTGATAACGTCTGACATGTCACAAGAAGCGGGAATGCTAGCGTCACTATCGGGACGTACCGGCGCGCTGCAGGGACCGCCGTCGGCTCACGGTACGATGGTGGAGTAGGATTCCCTCCAGCCCGGAGATTGATTAAATAGATTAACGAGTACGGTTGTTGCGATCAGCTATAATTATTTGTGAGATTGTATCGACATATCAAGTATAATGTTCATAGTTATGTGGTTGGATTGTATCAGCAGAGGAACAGGACGTTGACGGTTGCTAATAACCGAAAACATTGCTAATAACCGAAAACATGGCTAATAGCCGACAATATGGCTAATTAAATTGATGCATTGAGTATTTGAGCAACAGCTATAAATGATGAATACTTATAGTTTGTTACATGTACGTGGAGTTCTGTGTTACCAAACTGGTGGTCAATATAGAGTTGTTGGTAAACCTCACACAAGAAGTTCAGGGTCCGTGTGTACACGGCGCGGCTTGATTTCCCCCAAATAAGCTGGATTACTATGGATGGCAAGCTGGATTACTATGGATGGCAAGCTGGATTACTATGACAAGCTGGATTACTATGGATGACAAGCTGGATTACTATGGCAAGCTGGATTACTATGGATGACAAGCTGGATTACTATGTATGACAAGCTGGATAACTATGTATGACAAGCTGGATTACTATGACAAGCTGGATTACTATGACAAGCTGGATTACTATGGATGACAAGCTGGATTACTATGTATGACAAGCTGGATTACTATGACAAGCTGGATTACTATGTATGACAAGCTGGATTACTATGTATGACAAGCTGGATTACTATGTATGACAAGCTGGATTACTATGTATGACAAGCTGGATTACTATGTATGACAAGCTGGATTACTATGATGCAAGCTGGATTACTATGACAAGCTGGATTACTATGGATGACAAGCTGGATTACTATGGCAAGCTGGATTACTATGTATGACAAGCTGGATTACTATGTATGACAAGCTGGATTACTATGTATGACAAGCTGGATTACTATGACAAGCTGGATTACTATGACAAGCTGGATTACTATGTATGACAAGCTGGATTACTATGTATGACAAGCTGGATTACTATGACAAGCTGGATTACTATGTATGACAAGCTGGATTACTATGTATGACAAGCTGGATTACTATGTATGACAAGCTGGATTACTATGTATGACAAGCTGGATTACTATGACAAGCTGGATTACTATGGATGACAAGCTGGATTACTATGGATGGCAAGCTGGATTACTATGGATGACAAGCTGGATTACTATGACAAGCTGGATTACTATGGATGACAAGCTGGATTACTATGGCAAGCTGGATTACTATGGATGACAAGCTGGATTACTATGTATGACAAGCTGGATTACTATGTATGACAAGCTGGATTACTATGACAAGCTGGATTACTATGACAAGCTGGATTACTATGGATGACAAGCTGGATTACTATGTATGACAAGCTGGATTACTATGACAAGCTGGATTACTATGTATGACAAGCTGGATTACTATGTATGACAAGCTGGATTACTATGTATGACAAGCTGGATTACTATGTATGACAAGCTGGATTACTATGTATGACAAGCTGGATTACTATGTATGACAAGCTGGATTACTATGACAAGCTGGATTACTATGACAAGCTGGATTACTATGACAAGCTGGATTACTATGGATGCAAGCTGGATTACTATGTATGACAAGCTGGATTACTATGTATGACAAGCTGGATTACTATGACAAGCTGGATTACTATGTATGACAAGCTGGATTACTATGACAAGCTGGATTACTATGACAAGCTGGATTACTATGTATGACAAGCTGGATTACTATGACAAGCTGGATTAATATGACAAGCTGGATTACTATGTATGACAAGCTGGATTACTATGACAAGCTGGATTACTATGTATGACAAGCTGGATTACTATGACAAGCTGGATTACTATGTATGACAAGCTGGATTACTATGTATGACAAGCTGGATTACTATGACAAGCTGGATTACTATGTATGACAAGCTGGATTACTATGTATGACAAGCTGGATTACTATGACAAGCTGGATTACTATGTATGACAAGCTGGATTACTATGACAAGCTGGATTACTATGACAAGCTGGATTACTATGTATGACAAGCTGGATTACTATGACAAGCTGGATTACTATGACAAGCTGGATTACTATGTATGACAAGCTGGATTACTATGACAAGCTGGATTACTATGTATGACAAGCTGGATTACTATGACAAGCTGGATTACTATGTATGACAAGCTGGATTACTATGTATGACAAGCTGGATTACTATGACAAGCTGGATTACTATGTATGACAAGCTGGATTACTATGTATGACAAGCTGGATTACTATGTATGACAAGCTGGATTACTATGACAAGCTGGATTACTATGACAAGCTGGATTACTATGACAAGCTGGATTACTATGACAAGCTGGATTACTATGACAAGCTGGATTACTATGTATGACAAGCTGGATTACTATGTATGACAAGCTGGATTACTATGTATGACAAGCTGGATTACTATGTATGACAAGCTGGATTACTATGACAAGCTGGATTACTATGGATGGCAAGCTGGATTACTATGGATGACAAGCTGGATTACTATGACAAGCTGGATTACTATGACAAGCTGGATTACTATGGATGACAAGCTGGATTACTATGGATGACAAGCTGGATTACTATGGATGGCAAGCTGGATTACTATGACAAGCTGGATTACTATGACAAGCTGGATTACTATGACAAGCTGGATTACTATGACAAGCTGGATTACTATGGATGACAAGCTGGATTACTATGACAAGCTGGATTACTATGGATGACAAGCTGGATTACTATGACAAGCTGGATTACTATGACAAGCTGGATTACTATGGATGACAAGCTGGATTATTATGACAAGCTGGATTACTATGGATGACAAGCTGGATTACTATGACAAGCTGGATTACAATGACAAGCTGGATTACTATGGATGGCAAGCTGGATTACTATGGATGACAAGCTGGATTACTATGGATGGCAAGCTGGATTACTATGGATGACAAGCTGGATTACTATGACAAGCTGGATTACTATGGATGGCAAGCTGGATTACTATGGATGACAAGCTGGATTACTATGGATGACAAGCTGGATTACTATGGATGACAAGCTGGATTACTATGGATGACAAGCTGGATTACTATGATGACAAGCTGGATTACTATGGATGACAAGCTGGATTACTATGGATGACAAGCTGGTGGATTACTATGGATGACAAGCTGGATTACTATGACAAGCTGGATTACTATGATGGCAAGCTGGATTACTATGGATGACAAGCTGGATTACTATGGATGACAAGCTGGATTACTATGAATGACAAGCTGGATTACTATGGATGACAAGCTGGATTACTATGGATGACAAGCTGGATTACTATGGATGACAAGCTGGATTACTATGACAAGCTGGATTACTATGACAAGCTGGATTACTATGACAAGCTGGATTACTATGACAAGCTGGATTACTATGACAAGCTGGATTACTATGTATGACAAGCTGGATTACTATGACAAGCTGGATTACTATGGATGGCAAGCTGGATTACTATGGATGACAAGCTGGATTACTATGACAAGCTGGATTACTATGACAAGCTGGATTACTATGGATGACAAGCTGGATTACTATGGATGACAAGCTGGATTACTATGGATGGCAAGCTGGATTACTATGACAAGCTGGATTACTATGACAAGCTGGATTACTATGACAAGCTGGATTACTATGGATGACAAGCTGGATTACTATGACAAGCTGGATTACTATGGATGACAAGCTGGATTACTATGACAAGCTGGATTACTATGGATGACAAGCTGGATTATTATGACAAGCTGGATTACTATGGATGACAAGCTGGATTACTATGACAAGCTGGATTACAATGACAAGCTGGATTACTATGGATGGCAAGCTGGATTACTATGGATGACAAGCTGGATTACTATGGATGACAAGCTGGATTACTATGGATGACAAGCTGGATTACTATGACAAGCTGGATTACTATGGATGACAAGCTGGATTACTATGGATGACAAGCTGGATTACTATGACAAGCTGGATTACTATGACAAGCTGGATTACTATGACAAGCTGGATTACTATGACAAGCTGGATTACTATGACAAGCTGGATTACTATGTATGACAAGCTGGATTACTATGACAAGCTGGATTACTATGGATGGCAAGCTGGATTACTATGGATGACAAGCTGGATTACTATGACAAGCTGGATTACTATGACAAGCTGGATTACTATGGATGACAAGCTGGATTACTATGGATGACAAGCTGGATTACTATGGATGGCAAGCTGGATTACTATGACAAGCTGGATTACTATGACAAGCTGGATTACTATGACAAGCTGGATTACTATGGATGACAAGCTGGATTACTATGACAAGCTGGATTACATGGATGACAAGCTGGATTACTATGACAAGCTGGATTACTATGGATGACAAGCTGGATTATTATGACAAGCTGGATTACTATGGATGACAAGCTGGATTACTATGACAAGCTGGATTACAATGACAAGCTGGATTACTATGGATGGCAAGCTGGATTACTATGGATGACAAGCTGGATTACTATGGATGGCAAGCTGGATTACTATGGATGACAAGCTGGATTACTATGACAAGCTGGATTACTATGGATGGCAAGCTGGATTACTATGGATGACAAGCTGGATTACTATGGATGACAAGCTGGATTACTATGGATGACAAGCTGGATTACTATGGATGACAAGCTGGATTACTATGGATGACAAGCTGGATTACTATGGATGACAAGCTGGATTACTATGGATGACAAGCTGGATTACTATGGATGACAAGCTGGATTACTATGGATGACAAGCTGGATGACTAGCTGGATTACTATGGATGACAAGCTGGATTACTATGGATGGCAAGCTGGATTACTATGCAAGCTGGATTACTATGGATGGCAAGCTGGATTACTATGGATGACAAGCTGGATTACTATGGATGACAAGCTGGATTACTATGGATGACAAGCTGGATTACTATGGATGACAAGCTGGATTACTATGGATGATTAGCTGGATTACTATGGATGACAAGCTGGATTACTATGGTTAGCAAGCTGGATTACTATGGATGGCAAGCTGGATTACTAAGGATGACAAGCTGGATTACTATGGATGACAGCTGGATTACTATGGATGACAAGCTGGATTACTATGGATGACAAGCTGGATTACTATGACAAGCTGGATTACTATGGATGACAAGCTGGATTACTATGGATGACACGCTGGATTACTATGGATGACAAGCTGGATTACTATGGATGACACGCTGGATTACTATGGATGACAAGCTGGATTACTATGGATGACACGCTGGATTACTATGGATGACAAGCTGGATTACTATGGATGACACGCTGGATTACTATGGATGACAAGCTGGATTACTATGGATGACAAGCTGGATTACTATGGATGACAAGCTGGATTACTATGGATGACAAGCTGGATTACTATGGATGCAAGCTGGATTACTATGGATGACAAGCTGGATTACTATGGATGGCAAGCTGGATTACTATGGATGACAAGCTGGATTACTATGGATGACAAGCTGGATTACTATGGATGACAAGCTGGATTACTATGGATGACAAGCTGGATTACTATGGATGACAAGCTGGATTACTATGGATGACAAGCTGGATTACTATGGATGACAAGCTGGATTACTATGGATGACAAGCTGGATTACTATGGATGACAAGCTGGATTACTATGGATGACAAGCTGGATTACTATGGATGACAAGCTGGATTACTATGGATGGCAAGCTGGATTACTATGGATGACAAGCTGGATTACTATGGATGACAAGCTGGATTACTATGGATGACAAGCTGGATTACTATGTATGACAAGCTGGATTACTATGGATGACAAGCTGGATTACTATGGATGACAAGCTGGATTACTATGGATGACAAGCTGGATTACTATGGATGACAAGCTGGATTACTATGGATGACAAGCTGGATTACTATGGATGACAAGCTGGATTACTATGGATGACAAGCTGGATTACTATGGATGGCAAGCTGGATTACTATGGATGACAAGCTGGATTACTATGGATGACAAGCTGGATTACTATGGATGACAAGCTGGATTACTATGGATGACAAGCTGGATTACTATGGATGACAAGCTGGATTACTATGGATGACAAGCTGGATTACTATGGATGACAAGCTGGATTACTATGTATGGCAAGCTGGATTACTATGGATGACAAGCTGGATTACTATGTATGCAAGCTGGATTACTATGGATGACAAGCTGGATTACTATGGATGACAAGCTGGATTACTATGACAAGCTGGATTACTATGACAAGCTGGATTACTATGGATGACAAGCTGGATTACTATGGATGACAAGCTGGATTACTATGGATGACAAGCTGGATTACTATGTATGACAAGCTGGATTACTATGACAAGCTGGATTACTATGACAAGCTGGATTACTATGGATGGCAAGCTGGATTACTATGGATGACAAGCTGGATTACTATGGATGACAAGCTGGATTACTATGTATGACAAGCTGGATTACTATGGATGACAAGCTGGATTACTATGTATGACAAGCTGGATTACTATGTATGACAAGCTGGATTACTATGGATGACAAGCTGGATTACTATGTATGACAAGCTGGATTACTATGTATGACAAGCTGGATTACTATGTATGACAAGCTGGATTACTATGGATGACAAGCTGGATTACTATGGATGACAAGCTGGATTACTATGGCAAGCTGGATTACTATGACAAGCTGGATTACTATGACAAGCTGGATTACTATGTATGACAAGCTGGATTACTATGACAAGCTGGATTACTATGTATGACAAGCTGGATTACTATGACAAGCTGGATTACTATGGATGACAAGCTGGATTACTATGGATGACAAGCTGGATTACTATGGATGACAAGCTGGATTACTATGGATGACAAGCTGGATTACTATGGATGACAAGCTGGATTACTATGGATGACAAGCTGGATTACTATGGATGACAAGCTGGATTACTATGGATGGCAAGCTGGATTACTATGGATGGCAAGCTGGATTACTATGGATGACAAGCTGGATTACTATGGATGACAAGCTGGATTACTATGGATGACAAGCTGGATTACTATGGATGGCAAGCTGGTTTACTATGGATGACAAGCTGGATTACTATGGATGACAAGCTGGATTACTATGACAAGCTGGATTACTATGGATGACAAGCTGGATTACTATGGATGACAAGCTGGATTACTATGGATGACAAGCTGGATTACTATGACAAGCTGGATTACTATGACAAGCTGGATTACTATGACAAGCTGCATTACTATGGATGACAAGCTGGATTACTATGACAAGCTGGATTACTATGACAAGCTGGATTACTATGACAAGCTGGATTACTATGACAAGCTGGATTACTATGACAAGCTGGATTACTATGACAAGCTGGATTACTATAACAAGCTGGATTACTATGACAAGCTGGATTACTATGACAAGCTGGATTACTATGACAAGCTGGATTACTATGACAAGCTGGATTACTATGACAAGCTGGATTACTATGACAAGCTGGATTACTATGACAAGCTGGATTACTATGACAAGCTGGATTACTATGGATGACAAGCTGGATTACTATGACAAGCTGGATTACTATGACAAGCTGGATTACTATAACAAGCTGGATTACTATGACAAGCTGGATTACTATGACAAGCTGGATTACTATGACAAGCTGGATTACTATGGATGACAAGCTGGATTACTATGACAAGCTGGATTACTATGTATGACAAGCTGGATTACTATGACATGCTGGATTACTATGTATGACAAGCTGGATTACTATGGATGACAAGCTGGATTACTATGACAAGCTGGATTACTATGACAAGCTAGATTACTATGGATGACAAGCTGGATTACTATGACAAGCTGGATCACTATGTATGACAAGCTGGATTACTATGTATGACAAGCTGGATTACTATGACAAGCTGGATTACTATGTATGGCAAGCTGGATTACTATGGATGACAAGCTGGATTACTATGACAAGCTGGATTACTATGGATGACAAGCTGGATTACTATGACAAGCTGGATTACTATGGATGACAAGCTGGATTACTATGACAAGCTGGATTACTATGACAAGCTGGATTACTATGGATGACAAGCTGGATTACTATGACAAGCTGGATTACTATTGATGACAAGCTGGATTACTATGACAAGCTGGATTACTATGGATGACAAGCTGGATTACTATGACAAGCTGGATTACTATGACAAGCTGGATTACTATGACAAGCTGGATTACTATGACAAGCTGGATTACTATGGATGACAAGCTGGATTACTATGGATGGCAAGCTGGATTACTATGGATGACAAGCTGGATTACTATGACAAGCTGGATTACTATGGATGACAAGCTGGATTACTATGGATGGCAAGCTGGATTACTATGGATGACAAGCTGAATTACTATGTATGACAAGCTGGATTACTATGACAAGCTGGATTACTATGACAAGCTGGATTACTATGTATGACAAGCTGGATTTCTATGTATGACAAGCTGGATTACTATGACAAGCTGGATTACTATGACAAGCTGGATTACTATGTATGACAAGCTGGATTACTATGACAAGCTGCATTACTATGACAAGCTGGATTACTATGTATGACAAGCTGGATTACTATGGCAAGCTGGATTACTATGACAAGCTGGATTACTATGTATGACAAGCTGGATTACTATGTATGACAAGCTGGATTACTATGTATGACAAGCTGGATTACTATGTATGAC
The DNA here is from genome assembly GCA_014843695.1 of Archivesica marissinica. Lineage (NCBI taxonomy): Eukaryota > Metazoa > Mollusca > Bivalvia > Venerida > Vesicomyidae > Archivesica > Archivesica marissinica. Next base: position 71,773,119 of record CM026399.1, read on the forward strand.
AAGCTGGATTACTATGACAAGCTGGATTACTATGTATGACAAGCTGGATTACTATGACAAGCTGGATTACTATGTATGACAAGCTGGATTACTATGTATGACAAGCTGGATTACTATGACAAGCTGGATTACTATGTATGACAAGCTGGATTACTATGTATGACAAGCTGGATTACTATGACAAGCTGGATTACTATGACAAGCTGGATTACTATGTATGACAAGCTGGATTACTATGACAAGCTGGATTACTATGACAAGCTGGATTACTATGTATGACAAGCTGGATTACTATGACAAGCTGGATTACTATGACAAGCTGGATTACTATGTATGACAAGCTGGATTACTATGTATGACAAGCTGGATTACTATGACAAGCTGGATTACTATGTATGACAAGCTGGATTACTATGACAAGCTGGATTACTATGTATGACAAGCTGGATTACTATGTATGACAAGCTGGATTACTATGACAAGCTGGATTACTATGTATGACAAGCTGGATTACTATGACAAGCTGGATTACTATGTATGACAAGCTGGATTACTATGACAAGCTGGATTACTATGACAAGCTGGATTACTATGTATGACAAGCTGGATTACTATGACAAGCTGGATTACTATGTATGACAAGCTGGATTACTATGTATGACAAGCTGGATTACTATGACAAGCTGGATTACTATGTATGACAAGCTGGATTACTATGACAAGCTGGATTACTATGTATGACAAGCTGGATTACTATGTATGACAAGCTGGATTACTATGACAAGCTGGATTACTATGTATGACAAGCTGGATTACTATGTATGACAAGCTGGATTACTATGACAAGCTGGATTACTATGTATGACAAGCTGGATTACTATGACAAGCTGGATTACTATGACAAGCTGGATTACTATGTATGACAAGCTGGATTACTATGACAAGCTGGATTACTATGTATGACAAGCTGGATTACTATGTATGACAAGCTGGATTACTATGACAAGCTGGATTACTATGTATGACAAGCTGGATTACTATGACAAGCTGGATTACTATGATGACAAGCTGGATTACTATGTATGACAAGCTGGATTACTATGACAAGCTGGATTACTATGTATGACAAGCTGGATTACTATGGATGACAAGCTGGATTACTATGACAAGCTGGATTACTATGACAAGCTGGATTACTATGTATGACAAGCTGGATTACTATGACAAGCTGGATTACTATGACAAGCTGGATTACTATGGATGACAAGCTGGATTACTATGACAAGCTGGATTACTATGACAAGCTGGATTACTATGTATGACAAGCTGGATTACTATGACAAGCTGGATTACTATGTATGACAAGCTGGATTACTATGGATGACAAGCTGGATTACTATGACAAGCTGGATTACTATGACAAGCTGGATTACTATGGATGACAAGCTGGATTACTATGACAAGCTGGATTACTATGATGACAAGCTGGATTACTATGTATGACAAGCTGGATTACTATGACAAGCTGGATTACTATGGATGGCAAGCTGGATTACTATGGATGACAAGCTGGATTACTATGACAAGCTGGATTACTATGGATGACAAGCTGGATTACTATGACAAGCTGGATTACTATGGATGACAAGCTGGATTACTATGACAAGCTGGATTACTATGACAAGCTGGATTACTATGGATGACAAGCTGGATTACTATGACAAGCTGGATTACTATGGATGACAAGCTGGATTACTATGACAAGCTGGATTACTATGGATGACAAGCTGGATTACTATGACAAGCTGGATTACTATGACAAGCTGGATTACTATGACAAGCTGGATTACTATGACAAGCTGGATTACTATGGATGACAAGCTGGATTACTATGGATGGCAAGCTGGATTACTATGGATGACAAGCTGGATTACTATGACAAGCTGGATTACTATGGATGACAAGCTGGATTACTATGGATGGCAAGCTGGATTACTATGGATGACAAGCTGGATTACTATGTATGACAAGCTGGATTACTATGACAAGCTGGATTACTATGACAAGCTGGATTACTATGACAAGCTGGATTACTATGGATGACAAGCTGGATTACTATGGATGGCAAGCTGGATTACTATGGATGACAAGCTGGATTACTATGACAAGCTGGATTACTATGGATGACAAGCTGGATTACTATGGATGGCAAGCTGGATTACTATGGATGACAAGCTGGATTACTATGTATGACAAGCTGGATTACTATGGATGACAAGCTGGATTACTATGGATGACAAGCTGGATTACTATGGATGACAAGCTGGATTACTATGACAAGCTGGATTACTATGACAAGCTGGATTACTATGGATGACAAGCTGGATTACTATGGATGACAAGCTGGATTACTATGACAAGCTGGATTACTATGACAAGCTGGATTACTATGGCAAGCTGGATTACTATGGATGACAAGCTGGATTACTATGGATGACAAGCTGGATTACTATGGATGACAAGCTGGATTACTATGGATGACAAGCTGGATTACTATGGATGACAAGCTGGATTACTATGTATGACAAGCTGGATTACTATGATGACAAGCTGGATTACTATGGATGACAAGCTGGATTACTATGACAAGCTGGATTACTATGACAAGCTGGATTACTATGGATGACAAGCTGGATTACTATGGATGACAAGCTGGATTACTATGGATGACAAGCTGGATTACTATGTATGACAAGCTGGATTACTATGTATGACAAGCTGGATTACTATGTATGACAAGCTGGATTACTATGGATGACAAGCTGGATTACTATGGATGACAAGCTGGATTACTATGGCAAGCTGGATTACTATGACAAGCTGGATTACTATGACAAGCTGGATTACTATGTATGACAAGCTGGATTACTATGACAAGCTGGATTACTATGGATGACAAGCTGGATTACTATGGATGACAAGCTGGATTACTATGGATGACAAGCTGGATTACTATGGATGACAAGCTGGATTACTATGGATGACAAGCTGGATTACTATGGATGACAAGCTGGATTACTATGGATGGCAAGCTGGATTACTATGGATTACAAGCTGGATTACTATGGATGACAAGCTGGATTACTATGACAAGCTGGATTACTATGACAAGCTGGATTACTATGGATGACAAGCTGGATTACTATGGATGGCAAGCTGGTTTACTATGGATGACAAGCTGGATTACTATGGATGACAAGCTGGATTACTATGACAAGCTGGATTACTATGGATGACAAGCTGGATTACTATGGATGACAAGCTGGATTACTATGACAAGCTGGATTACTATGGATGACAAGCTGGATTACTATGGATGGCAAGCTGGATTACTATGTATGACACGCTGGATTACTATGGATGACAAGCTGGATTACTATGGATGGCAAGCTGGATTACTATGGATGACACGCTTGATTACTATGGATGACAAGCTGGATTACTATGGATGACAAGCTGGATTACTATGGATGGCAAGCTGGATTACTATGGATGACAAGCTGGATTACTATGGATGTCAAGCTGGATTACTATGGCAAGCTGGATTACTATGGATGACAAGCTGGATTACTATGGATGACACGCTGGATTACTATGGATGACACGCTGGATTACTATGGATGACACGCTGGATTGCTATGTATGACACGCTGGATTACTATGGATGACAAGCTGGATTACTATGGATGACACGCTGGATTATGGATGACACTAGTATGATCCTGTCGTCACCCAAAGCAGTTAATTGTCCGTTCTGTCATTTGTTCTGTTTATTTCATTTACACACAAGCACTACATAGAACATGTTCCATAAAACACGTGTCAACCAAATAAGCAGCACGCCAGGACTTCCGGTTCTGACAGAGTTCGCACAAGTAATAATGGGACTATTTTTCCTCCGTGTTTTTACTATGCGTGGACTAACAATGATTTCCGTGTAATTTCCGTAGAAAATAATTGGAAGACGACACACGTCCGATAAGTTTATTACAATAATAAGGCTTATTATCACAGGATCCATCAATGCATCAACGGTTAATGCTAAAACACGATCGAATGTTATATTTATTGTTTATTCTGTTTCCCCCGTAAAACCTTTAATCTATATAAAAATTCAAGGATTAAAATACAAAATTACACGATTTTCATAAGGCGTAGTTTCTCTGTTTTCAATAAAACACGAAGATGGTTCAATCAGCGAAGTGTTTTCATAACTTGCTCGAGACACCTTCCACAAATTACAGTAATAGCATTTTAGTATTTCAGAAAATGAACTGGAACATAGCCTGGGAGAGAGAAATTGTTTGCCAATCCCATACATTTTATAACTTACATTTTATACTGAACACAGAACGGACAAGATGTAAGAATGCCCCAGTTCACATTTACGCTAATTGACCATTAGAAGCACAAAGACCATACGATACTACGATGATTTGTTTAGGAATTCTGAGGACTAAACAGGCGTGGCTAACTGACAGTCGTCACTGCAACGCAACGTGTGATAATTCCTGTTAATGAAACTCACATTTCGACGCCACATACCAAAAAACATGGGGGACATGCTTGTCATAATTCTGCCTGAGAAGAATGTATTTGCGCTCTGAGAACCCTGGACACGAGTGGATGATGGGTTATCTGTATACAACTCACTGCTAGAGAAATATGCCATCAGTATGATGTATAATACACTACCCGCTACCTCCTCATTCATCAACATGTACATCATTGCAAGCTTCATAATACACTACTATATTTACATCCCTCCCTCACTATCACAATCCCTCCCTCACTGTCACAATCCCTCCTTCACTGTCACAACCCCTCCCTCACTGTCACAACCCCTCCCTCACTATCACAACCCCTCCCTCACTATCACAACCCCTCCCTCACTGTCACAATCCCTCCTTCACTGTCACAACCCCTCCCTCACTGTCACAACCCCTCCCTCACTATCACAACCCCTCCCTCACTATCACAACCCCTCCCTCACTGTCACAATCCCTCCTTCACTGTCACAATCCCTCCTTCACTGTCACAACCCCTCCCTCACTATCACAATCCCTCCCTCACTGTCACAATTCCTCCCTCACTGTCACAACCCCTCCTTCACTGTCACAATTCCTCCCTCACTGTCACAATTCCTCCCTCACTGTCACAATCCCTCCTTCACTGTCACAATCCCTCCCTCACTGTCATAATCCCTCCCTCACTATCACAATCCCTCCCTCACTATCACAATCCCTCCCTCACTGTCATAATCCCTCCATCACTGTCATAATCCTTCCCTCAATGTCATAACTCCTCCATCACAATCCCTCCCTCACTGTCATAATCCCTCCCTCACTGTCATAATCCCTCCCTCACTATCACAATCCCTCCCTCATTGTCATAATCCCTCCCTCACTGTCATAATCCTTCCATCACTGTCACAACCCCTCCCTCACTGTCACAATCCCTCCCTCACTATCACAATCCCTCCCTCACTATCACAATCCCTCCCTCACTATCACAATCCCTCCCTCACTATCACAATCCCTCCCTCACTGTCACAATCCCTCCCTCACTATCACAATCCCTCCCTCACTGTCACATTCCCTCCCTCACTGTCACAATCCCTCCCTCACTGTCACAACCCCTCCCTCACTGTCACAATCCCTCCCTCACTGTCACAATCCCTCCCTCACTGTCACAATCCATCATCCACTGTCACATCCCCCACCCACCCCCACCCCCACTGTCACAACCCATCACCCCCACTGTCACAACCCATCCCCCCTGTCACAACCCTTCCCCCCTGTCACAACCCTTCTCACATTGCGATATATTTCTGCAACAACGTACATGTATATTATTCATTTAGAATGCTTAAACTTTATTTATTTTACAACGATTGCGAAGCAAGTTTTAACAACTTATACTATTCACTCTCGTTGGTGCGTATATGTAGTCATTCGTGTGGGAGGAAACCGGAGTACCCGGAGAAAACCCACCTTTCAGATCTGGCGACCACAGTACCATCTCACATACTTCCCGGTCCGAGGATTGAACCCGGGCTGCATTGGTGATAAGCAACTTGATGAATCATATAATTAGACAGACGGATCTGTAGTCCAGTGGTAACACGCTGGACTGGTAATCCAGGGATCGCAGGTTCGATCCCCCGCCTGACCCTAATAAAATTAACAGTCTTTCAGATGGGACATTAAACCGAGGTCTCGTGTCGGTGCTTTACACCGTGCACGTAAAAGAACCAGAGGAGATTCTGGAATTGGTCTCTGTCTGTATCATGCACTATCCTCCAAAATCTAAAATAACTAATCTCTTCAGGAGGCGTTGCTCATATGGGCAACCGGTAGCGACGATAAATAAACGTAAAACACACACATATAATTAGAAAATTAATTATATATATATTGATAAAGCTCCAAGCTGACAAACATATCCCAACAACTATTACATCATAGCGGCACGTTCTCGTGTCATCCAGTAGCTACCGTTGACTTAATTCCACGTGACCTTCAAGTATACATACATGCACATGGCATGTCCGTGGGACACGTGCTATTATCAATAGAGCGTGGTATAAGATTCCCACGGTATTTGCATATTAGGCCACAATCCCGCCCTCCCCTCACTGTTGTCACACATCGGTATAATGTGCTTGTATGTATGTATGTTCCTTTAATGTCAAACCCCTCGCGGGGACCTAGACATGTTTTCCTGGGCAGGCTTAGCCGACCTAAGTGGTTAACCAGTACTAAGCAATGTGTGTGAGGTGCCTTGCTCAATGACACTACATACGTGGCCTGGCCGAGTATCGAACCCGGGACCGTTCGATTCCAAATCCGACGCTGGACCACGGACGCCACACTTGAAGTGCTTGAAGTGATACGTGTTGGATGTCACTGCCCGTGGGTGTCCTTGTACCAGGGTTCGGTTGATGGAATAGAGACTAATTTAAATTATATTATCATATTTACGGTAAGCCAAAGTTTCAAATGTTATATTGTCGTGATAACGTAGTGGTAGCGCGTTCGCTTCAGGTGCGCACTATCCGGAGTTCGAGCCCTGCTGGAGCCGTTACGAGTGTGCCCTTAGGCAAGGCATTTATATTCCACATGCCTCTTCTCTCTCCCTCGTGGCGATGGATTCCATCAGGAATGAGGTCTCGAGAGTGATTAATATAAGCTGTAAGAACTTGTTTCGCAATCGAGCTAAAATAAATGTGTATAAATTTTTTTATATTTCAGTACCTTGTTTTCTATCGAATCTGCATAGTTGCAATTTAGAGTATTTCACACCGCTTGCCCAGTAAACATTGGTTACTGGAGTGTCGTCCCAACCTACGTAGGCATGTTCGATCCCCCGTCTTACCCTAATAAAATTAACAGTCTTTCAAATGGGACGTTAAACGTTATCGTGTCGGTGCTTTACACCATGCACGTAAACGAACCAGAGGAGATTCTGGAATGGGTCTCTGTCTGTATCATGCACTATCCTCCAAAATCTAAAATAACTAATCTCTTCAGGAGGCGTCGCTCATATGGGCAACCGGTAGCGACGATAAATAAACGTAAAAACAAACAGTATGCATGTGTAGCATCCATTGTTGTCTGTTGGTTGGAATCGACGATGGTATGGCATTTAACCCATTCAACACCAAGTAACTGACATGGACTGGTCTATGATATTTTTAGACCAATAAATTAATAACAAAATTACATTTGGATCAGTTCATTTATCAAAATGGGTAAAAAAAATTCTAAAAATAGTTATATTACTTGAAAAAAGTGCAGATCCTGATGAGACGGCTCGTCACGAGCCGGCTCATCTGGATCTACACATTTTTGTAAGCCAATTTAGAGGTATGTGGTGTTGAAAGGGTTAATCTCTATTGGCCCCATAATGTTTCATTTTCATCTTAGTAACATTATTCTACTGTCGTATGGAAACATGTTTCAAGAAATGTGTGATGTCATATTTTTTGTTTTTGGCCAATGCCTAGATTGTCGTCACAGTTCACACTGATGTTTAGCAATACTTACGATTGGTTAGATCTACACCATATGGTCAGACGGTGTTATTGATATAATGGTCTGGGATTGGTTGAAAAGGTGTAGGGAAGCCCTTAGGAGTTATTGATACATGAACTGATTGGCTGAGTAGGTATTGTCAGCAATAGTGAAAATGACTTCTAAATATTAAAATACAAATTAGGGGGTGCATTTTGGAATATTTTAGAATATTTGCATACTATTTGACAAATAAACACCATATTATAAATGCAGGTGTCAGTGCAACATTCACCACCAAATTACCTTCAGAGTAGGGGGTGGGTGCCTGTAATGGGAAATTAAAAAAACCGCAATTGGTCAACCCCATTGAAATGTGACATTTTCCTGTGGCTCAAAAGCCAGTCTATTGAAAACTACTGTCTTTTGTGCCAAACTATTTTTGGGGAAAATCTAATGGCACTGTGTGTTATAATGGTGGCCTATGGAAATTGCAATAGCGGTGTCAGACCTATAATGGTGGCCTATGGAAATGTCAATAGCGGTGTCTGACCATATGTGGGTTTGGGTGATTGTCTGGACATAAACTTCAATAATCCACATTGCGTTTAACTTGCTAGCGATTCGTATTAAATTTGACATCACATTATTATTGGTGTGTACACCCGCCCAAACCAGTGGGCAAAATGTTGTATACATCACGTGGTGTTTATGGCGGAACCACAGGGATTCGGCACGTTTGGGGGTATTAGTATATTATATATTTAAGTACAGGGATTCTACTCTGTGGGATGTCAGATTTCGCATCGATCAGTAAAATGGCCCTATCTGAAACAATTTTGTACAAAGCTGTCCAAATATAACGCCTATCCCGAGTCTTTATATTGTTCTTCAAATAAAACACAACTTTAAGCTGCATGCATGTATACTTTGCAAACAATTGCCACATACATTGGCCATAGCAGGTCACATTTCCATACTAGGACACGGGTTCTGTCAGCAACAACAAAAAATCTTCGACGGGAGAGTTTTAACTGTGAATAACATTATCAATAAAATGTGTTTCCACTAACCTGTATGTTTATTCGGCAAAAATGTACGTCAAAAAGAGATTTCGTAGCATTTTCAATTTGTTTTGAAAAATTCAAAAGCGGCGCAATTCGCGTTGAAACGAGCGTTCTGATTGGATTATGATTGTTCTTCATATATAAAAAAGCATCTTGTTACATTCTAATAATCCAATCAGAACGCTCGTTTTAACGCTGGTTTCAACGCGAATTGCGCCGCTTTAGAAATTTTCAAAACAAATTGAAAATGCTACGAAATCTCTTTTTGACGTACATTTTTGCCGAATAAACCTACACGTTAGTGGAAACACATTTTATTGATAATGTTATTCACAGTTAAAACTCTCCCGTCGAAGATTTTTTTTTGTTGCTGACAGAACCCGTGTCCTAGTATGGAAATGTGACCTGCTATGGCCAATGTATGTGGCAATTGTTTGCAAAGTACACATGCATGCAGCTTAAAGTTGTGTTTTATTTGAAGAACAATATAAAGACTCGGGATAGGCGTTATATTTGGACAGCTTTGTACAAAATTGTTTCAGATATGGCCATTTTACTGATCGATGCGAAATCTGACATCCCACAGAGTAGAATCCCTGTACTTAAATATATATACTAGTACCCCCAAACGTGCCGAATCCCTGTGGGCGGAACACTGTTGATTAGATATGTATCTTTTAAAATGTCAAATAATTGCTAACCCACAATTATGCTTCAATTACTGGCTTGTAACCTGATTGAAAATAAAACTGTCTGTCTGTCTGTCTGTCTGTCTGTCTGTCTGTCTGTCTGTCTGTCTGTCTGTCTGTCTGTCTGTCTGTCTGTCTGTCTGTCTGTCTGTCTGTCTGTCTGTCTGTCTGTCTGTCTGTCTGTCTGTCTGTCTGTCTGTCTGTCTGTCTGTCTGTCTGTCTGTCTGTCTGTCTGCCTGCCTGACTGCCTGCCTGCCTGCCTGCCTGTCTGTATGTCTGTATGTCTGTCTGTCTGTCTGCCTGCCTGCCTGCCAGGCAATGCCTGCCTGCCTGCAGCCTGCCTATGAGATTCACAAGGTGTACTTGGTACAACCTATACGTGCTACGAAATCGTTCACTTCATATTCTAAATATAAATTGCATGCTGCAATTACACAATATATCGACATGTCTTAAAATGGGCCAAGGGCACTAGAAGATCGGTTAATAGGTTACAGTAAAAGTTATGGCTCTTGAATAGGGCTTATAAAATTCAGGGAAGTGGAAGTCGTGATGCGCGTTCACTTCAGGTGCGAAAGGTCCGGAGTTTGAGCCCCACTGGAGCCGTTACGATTGTGCCCTTATGCAAGGCATTTAAATTCCACATTGCGTCTTCTCTCTCCCTCGTGGCGATGGATTCCATCAGGAATGAGGTCTCAAGAGTGATTAATATAAATTGTAAGAACTTGTTTCGCAATCGAGCTAAAATAAATGTGTATAAACTAAACTAAAACAGGCTGTGGATGATGCCAAAGCACATACGTGAGTGGGCCTACAGGAGGATACCAGGACACACACGAGAGTGGACCTACTGGATGATACCAGGACACATACGAGAGTAGACCTACTGGATGATACAAGGACACACACGAGAGTAGACATACTGGATGATACCAGGGCACACACGAGAGTGGACCTATTGGATGATACCAAGACACACACGAGAGTAGACATACTGGATGATACCAGGACACACACGAGAGTGGACATACTGGATGATACCAGGACACACACGAGAGTAGATCTACTGGATGATACCAGGACACACACGATAGTGGACATACTGGATGATACCAGGACACACACGAGAGTAGACATACTGGATGATACCAGGACACACACGATAGTGGCCATACTGGATGATACCAGGGCACACACGAGAGTGGACATACTGTATACGAGGACACACACGATAGTGGACATATTGGATGATACCAGGGCACACACGAGAGTGGACACACTGTATACCAGGACACACACGAGAGTGGACCTACTGGATGATACCAGGACACACGAGAGTGGACCTACTGGATGATACCAGGACACACACGAGAGTAGATCTAATGGATGATACCAGGACACACATGAGAGTAGATCTACTGGATGATACCAGGACACACACGACGAGAGTGTACCTACTGGATGATACCAGGACACACACGAGAGTGGACATACTGGATGATACCAGGACACACACGAGAATGGACCTACTGGATGATACCAGGACACACACGAGAGTAGATCTACTGGATGATACCAGGAACACACGACGAGAGTGTACCTACTGGATGATACCAGGACACACACGAGAGTAGACATACTGGATGATACCAGGGCACACACGAGAGTGGACATACTGGATGATACCAGGACACACACGAGAGTAGAAATACTGGATGATACCAGGGCACACACGAGAATAGACCTACTGGATGATACCAGGACACACGAGAGTGGACCTACTGGATGATACCAGGACACACACGAGAGTAGACATACTGGATGATACCAGGGCACACACGAGAGTGGACCTATTGGATGATACCAGGACACACACGATAGTGGACATACTGGATGATACCAGGGCACACACGAGAGTGGACATACTGGATGATACCAGGAAACACACGAGAGTGGACATACTGGATGATACCAGGGCACACACGAGAGTGGACATACTGGATGATACCAGGAAACACACGAGAGTGGACATACTGGATGATACCAGGGCACACACGAGAGTGGACATACTCTATACCAGGACACACACGAGAGTGGACCTACTGGATGATACCAGGACACACACGAGAGTGGACCTACTGGATGATACCAGGACACACACGAGAGTAGATCTAATGGATGATACCAGGACACACATGAGAGTGGACCTACTGGATGATACCAGGACACACATGAGAGTGGACCTACTGGATGATACCAGGACACACACGAGAGTAGACATACTGGATGATACCAGGACACACACGAGAGTGGACATACTGGATGATACCAGGACACACACGAGAGTAGACCTACTGGATGATACCAGGACACATACGAGAGTAGATCTACTGGATGATACCAGGACACACACGAGAGTGGACATACTGGATGATACCAGGGCACACACGAGAGTAGACCTACTGGATGATACCAGGACGAACATGAGAGTAGACCTACTGGATGATACCAGGACACACACGAGATTAGACCTACTGGATGATACCAGGACACACACGAGAGTAGACCTACTGGATGATACCAGGACACACACGAGAGTAGACATACTGTGTGATACCAGGACACACGAGAGTGGACATACTGGATGATACCAGGACACACACGAGAGTGGACCTACTGGATGATACCAGGACACACACGAGAGTAGACATACTGGATGATACCAGGACACACACGATAGTGGCCATACTGGATGATACCAGGGCACACACGAGAGTGGACATACTGTATACGAGGACACACACGATAGTGGACATATTGGATGATACCAGGGCACACACGAGAGTGGACACACTGTATACCAGGACACACACGAGAGTGGACCTACTGGATGATACCAGGACACACGAGAGTGGACCTACTGGATGATACCAGGACACACACGAGAGTAGATCTAATGGATGATACCAGGACACACATGAGAGTAGATCTACTGGATGATACCAGGACACACACGACGAGAGTGTACCTACTGGATGATACCAGGACACACACGAGAGTGGACATACTGGATGATACCAGGACACACACGAGAATGGACCTACTGGATGATACCAGGACACACACGAGAGTAGATCTACTGGATGATACCAGGACACACAGGACGAGAGTGTACCTACTGGATGATACCAGGACACACACGAGAGTAGACATACTGGATGATACCAGGGCACACACGAGAGTGGACATACTGGATGATACCAGGACACACACGAGAGTAGAAATACTGGATGATACCAGGGCACACACGAGAATAGTCCTACTGGATGATACCAGGACACACGAGAGTGGACCTACTGGATGATACCAGGACACACACGAGAGTAGACATACTGGATGATACCAGGGCACACACGAGAGTGGACCTATTGGATGATACCAGGACACACACGGTAGTGGACATACTGGATGATACCAGGGCACACACGAGAGTGGACATACTGGATGATACCAGGAAACACACGAGAGTGGACCTACTGGATGATACCAGGACACACGAGAGTGGACCTACTGGATGATACCAGGACACACACGAGAGTAGATCTAATGGATGATACCAGGACACACATGAGAGTAGATCTACTGGATGATACCAGGACACACACGACGAGAGTGTACCTACTGGATGATACCAGGACACACACGAGAGTGGACATACTGGATGATACCAGGACACACACGAGAATGGACCTACTGGATGATACCAGGACACACACGAGAGTAGATCTACTGGATGATACCAGGATACACACGACGAGAGTGTACCTACTGGATGATACCAGGACACACACGAGAGTAGACATACTGGATGATACCAGGGCACACACGAGAGTGGACATACTGGATGATACCAGGACACACACGAGAGTAGAAATACTGGATGATACCAGGGCACACACGAGAATAGACCTACTGGATGATACCAGGACACACGAGAGTGGACCTACTGGATGATACCAGGACACACACGAGAGTAGACATACTGGATGATACCAGGGCACACACGAGAGTGGACCTATTGGATGATACCAGGACACACACGATAGTGGACATACTGGATGATACCAGGGCACACACGAGAGTGGACATACTGGATGATACCAGGAAACACACGAGAGTGGACATACTGGATGATACCAGGGCACACACGAGAGTGGACATACTGGATGATACCAGGAAACACACGAGAGTGGACATACTGGATGATACCAGGGCACACACGAGAGTGGACATACTCTATACCAGGACACACACGAGAGTGGACCTACTGGATGATACCAGGACACACACGAGAGTGGACCTACTGGATGATACCAGGACACACACGAGAGTAGATCTAATGGATGATACCAGGACACACATGAGAGTGGACCTACTGGATGATACCAGGACACACATGAGAGTGGACCTACTGGATGATACCAGGACACACACGAGAGTAGACATACTGGATGATACCAGGACACACACGAGAGTGGACATACTGGATGATACCAGGACACACACGAGAGTAGACCTACTGGATGATACCAGGACACATACGAGAGTAGATCTACTGGATGACACCAGGACACACACGAGAGTGGACATACTGGATGATACCAGGGCACACACGAGAGTAGACCTACTGGATGATACCAGGACGAACATGAGAGTAGACCTACTGGATGATACCAGGACACACACGAGATTAGACCTACTGGATGATACCAGGACACACACGAGAGTAGACCTACTGGATGATACCAGGACACACACGAGAGTAGACATACTGTGTGATACCAGGACACACGAGAGTGGACATACTGGATGATACCAGGACACACACGAGAGTGGACCTACTGGATGATACCAGGACACACACGAGAGTAGACATACTGGATGATACCAGGACACACACGATAGTGGCCATACTGGATGATACCAGGGCACACACGAAAGTGGACATACTGTATACGAGGACACACACGATAGTGGACATATTGGATGATACCAGGGCACACACGAGAGTGGACACACTGTATACCAGGACACACACGAGAGTGAACCTACTGGATGATACCAGGACACACGAGAGTGGACCTACTGGATGATACCAGGACACACACGAGAGTAGATCTAATGGATGATACCAGGACACACATGAGAGTAGATCTACTGGATGATACCAGGACACACACGACGAGAGTGTACCTACTGGATGATACCAGGACACACACGAGAGTGGACATACTGGATGATACCAGGACACACACGAGAATGGACCTACTGGATGATACCAGGACACACACGAGAGTAGATCTACTGGATGATACCAGGACACACACGACGAGAGTGTACCTACTGGATGATACCAGGACACACACGAGAGTAGACATACTGGATGATACCAGGGCACACACGAGAGTGGACATACTGGATGATACCAGGACACACACGAGAGTAGAAATACTGGATGATACCAGGGCACACACGAGAATAGACCTACTGGATGATACCAGGACACACGAGAGTGGACCTACTGGATGATACCAGGACACACACGAGAGTAGACATACTGGATGATACCAGGGCACACACGAGAGTGGACCTATTGGATGATACCAGGACACACACGATAGTGGACATACTGGATGATACCAGGGCACACACGAGAGTGGACATACTGGATGATACCAGGAAACACACGAGAGTGGACATACTGGATGATACCAGGGCACACACGAGAGTGGACATACTGGATGATACCAGGAAACACACGAGAGTGGACATACTGGATGATACCAGGGCACACACGAGAGTGGACATACTCTATACCAGGACACACACGAGAGTGGACCTACTGGATGATACCAGGACACACACGAGAGTGGACCTACTGGATGATACCAGGACACACACGAGAGTAGATCTAATGGATGATACCAGGACACACATGAGAGTGGACCTACTGGATGATACCAGGACACACATGAGAGTGGACCTACTGGATGATACCAGGACACACACGAGAGTAGACATACTGGATGATACCAGGACACACACGAGAGTGGACATACTGGATGATACCAGGACACACACGAGAGTAGACCTACTGGATGATACCAGGACACATACGAGAGTAGATCTACTGGATGATACCAGGACACACACGAGAGTGGACATACTGGATGATACCAGGGCACACACGAGAGTAGACCTACTGGATGATACCAGGACGAACATGAGAGTAGACCTACTGGATGATACCAGGACACACACGAGATTAGACCTACTGGATGATACTAGGACACACACGAGAGTAGACCTACTGGATGATACCAGGACACACACGAGAGTAGACATACTGTGTGATACCAGGACACACGAGAGTGGACATACTGGATGATACCAGGACACACACGAGAGTGGACCTACTGGATGATACCAGGACACACACGAGAGTGAACCTACTGGATGATACCAGGACACACACGAGAGTAGATCTAATGGATGATACCAGGACACACATGAGAGTGGACCTACCGGATGATACCAGGACACACATGAGAGTGGACCTACTGGATGATACCAGGACACACACGAGAGTAGGCCTACTGGATGATACCAGGACACACACGAGAGTGGACATACTGGATGATACCAGGACACACACGAGAGTGGACATACTGGATGATACCAGGACACACACGAGAGTAGACCTACTGGATGATACCAGGACACATACGAGAGTAGATATACTGGATGATACCAGGACACACGAGAGTGGACATACTGGATGATACCAGGGCACACACGAGAGTATATCTACTGGATGATACCAGGACGAACACGAGAGTAGACCTACTGGATGATACCAGGACACACACGAGAGTAGACATACTGTGTGATACCAGGACACACACGAGAGTGGACATACTGGATAATACCAGGACACACACGAGAGTGGACCTACTGGATGATACCAGGACACACACGAGAGTAGATCTAATGGATGATACCAGGACACACATGAGAGTAGATCTACTGGATGATACCAGGACACACACGACGAGAGTGTACCTACTGGATGATACCAGGACAAACACGAGAGTGGACATACTTGATGATACCAGGACACATACGAGAGTAGATCTACTGGATGATACCAGGACACACACGAGAGTAGACATACTGGATGATACCAGGGCATACACGAGAGTGGACATACTGGATGATACCAGGACACACACGAGAGTAGACATACTGGATGATACCAGGGCACACACGAGAGTAGACCTACTGGATGATACCAGGACACACGAGAGTGGACCTACTGGATGATACCAGGACACACACGAGAGTAGACATACTGGATGATACCAGGGCACACACGAGAGTGGACCTATTGGATGATACCAGGACACACACGAGAGTGGACATACTGGATGATACCAGGACACACACGAGAGTAGATCTACTGGATGATACCAGGACACACACGATAGTGGACATACTGGATGATACCAGGGCACACACGAGAGTGGACATACTGGATGATACCAGGAAACACACGAGAGTGGACATACTGGATGATACCAGGGAACACACGAGAGTGGACATACTGTATACCAGGACACACACGAGAGTGGACCTACTGGATGATACCAGGACACACACGAGAATGGACCTACTGGATGATACCAGGACACACGAGAGTAGATCTAATGGATGATACCAGGACACACATGAGAGTGGACCTACTGGATGATACCAGGACACACACGAGAGTAGACATACTGTGTGATACCAGGACACACACGAGAGTGGACATACTGGATGATACCAGGACACACACGAGAGTGAACCTACTGGATGATACCAGGACACACACGAGAGTGGACATACTGGATGATACCAGGACACACACGAGAGTGGACATACTGGATGATACCAGGACACACACGAGAGTGGACATACTGGATGATACCAGGACACACACGAGAGTGGATATACTGGATGATACCAGGACACACACGAGAGTAGACATACTGTGTGATACCAGGACACACACGAGAGTGGACATACTGGATGATACCAGGACACACACGAGAGTGAACCTACTGGATGATACCAGGACACACACGAGAGTGGACATACTGGATGATACCAGGACACACACGAGAGTGGACATACTGGATGATACCAGGACACACACGAGAGTGGACATACTGGATGATACCAGGACACACACGAGAGTGGATATACTGGATGATACCAGGACACACACGAGAGTAGACATACTGTGTGATACCAGGACACACACGAGAGTGGACATACTGGATGATACCAGGACACACACGAGAGTGAACCTACTGGATGATACCAGGACACACACGAGAGTAGACATACAGGATGATACCAGGACACACATGAGAGTGGACCTACTGGATGATACCAGGACACACATGAGAGTGGACCTACTGGATGATACCAGGACACACACGAGAGTAGACCTACTGGATGATACCAGGACACACACGAGAGTGGACATACTGGATGATACCAGGACACACACGAGAGTGGACATACTGGATGATACCAGGACACACACGAGAGTAGACCTACTGGATTATACCAGGACACATACGAGAGTAGATATACTGGATGATACCAGGACACACGAGAGTGGACATACTGGATGATACCAGGGCACACACGAGAGTATACCTACTGGATGATACCAGGACGAACACGAGAGTAGACCTACTGGATGATACCAGGACACACACGAGATTAGACCTACTGGATGATACCAGGACACACACGAGAGTAGACCTACTGGATGATACCAGGACACACACGAGAGTAGACATACTGTGTGATACCAGGACACACACGAGAGTGGACCTACTGGATGATACCAGGACACACACGAGAGTGGACCTACTGGATGATACCAGGACACACACGAGAGTAGATCTAATGGATGATACCAGGACACACATGAGAGTGGACCTACTGGATGATACGAGGACACACATGAGAGTGGACCTACTGGATGATACCAGGACACACACGAGAGTAGATTTACTGGATGATACCAGGACACACACGAGAGTAGACTTACTGGATGATACCAGGACACATACGAGAGTAGACTTACTGTATGATACCAGGACACACACGAGAGTGAACATACTGGATGATACCAGGACACACACGAGAGTGGACATACTGGATGATACCAGGGCACACACGAGAGTAGACCTACTGGATGATACCAGGACGAACACGAGAGTAGACCTACTGGATGATACCAGGACACACACGAGATTAGACCTACTGGATGATACCAGGACACACACGAGAGTAGACCTACTGGATGATACCAGGACACACACGAGAGTAGACATACTGTGTGATACCAGGACACACACGAGAGTAGACATACTGGATGATACCAGGATACACACGAGTGTGGACCTACTGGATGATACCAGGACACACACGAGAGTGGACCTACTGGATGATACCAGGACACACACGAGAGTGGACCTACTGGATGATACCAGGACACACACGAGGGTAGACATACTGTGTGATACCAGGACACACACGAGAGTGGACATACTGGATGATACGAGGACACACACGAGAGTGGACATACTGGATGATACCAGGACACACACGAGAGTAGATCTACTGGATGATACCAGGACACACACGATAGTGGACATACTGGATGATACCAGGACACACACGAGAATGGACCTACTGGATGATACCAGGACATACGAGAGTAGATCTAATGGATGATACCAGGACACACATGAGAGTGGACCTACTGGATGATACCAGGACACACATGAGAGTGGACTTACTGGATGATACCAGGACACACACGAGAGTGGACATACTGGATGATACCAGGACACACACGAGAGTGGACATACTGGATGATACCAGGACACACACGAGAGTGGATATACTGGATGATACCAGGACACACACGAGAGTAGACATACTGTGTGATACCAGGACACACACGAGAGTGGACATACTGGATGATACCAGGACACACACGAGAGTGAACCTACTGGATGATACCAGGACACACACGAGAGTGGACATACTGGATGATACCAGGACACACACGAGAGTGGACATACTGGATGATACCAGGACACACACGAGAGTGGACATACTGGATGATACCAGGACACACACGAGAGTGGATACTGGATGATACCAGGACACACACGAGAGTAGACATACTGTGTGATACCAGGACACACACGAGAGTGGACATACTGGATGATACCAGGACACACACGAGAGTGACCTACTGGATGATACCAGGACACACACGAGAGTAGACATACAGGATGATACCAGGACACACATGAGAGTGGACCTACTGGATGATACCAGGACACACATGAGAGTGGACCTACTGGATGATACCAGGACACACACGAGAGTAGACCTACTGGATGATACCAGGACACACACGAGAGTGGACATACTGGATGATACCAGGACACACACGAGAGTGGACATACTGGATGATACCAGGACACACACGAGAGTAGACCTACTGGATGATACCAGGACACATACGAGAGTAGATATACTGGATGATACCAGGACACACGAGAGTGGACATACTGGATGATACCAGGGCACACACGAGAGTATACTACTGGATGATACCAGGACGAACACGAGAGTAGACCTACTGGATGATACCAGGACACACACGAGATTAGACCTACTGGATGATACCAGGACACACACGAGAGTAGACCTACTGGATGATACCAGGACACACACGAGAGTAGACATACTGTGTGATACCAGGACACACACGAGAGTGGACCTACTGGATGATACCAGGACACACACGAGAAAGGACCTACTGGATGATACCAGGACACACACGAGAGTAGATCTAATGGATGATACCAGGACACACATGAGAGTGGACCTACTGGATGATACCAGGACACACATGAGAGTGGACCTACTGGATGATACCAGGACACACACGAGAGTAGATTTACTGGATGATACCAGGACACACACGAGAGTAGACTTACTGGATGATACCAGGACACATACGAGAGTAGACTTACTGTATGATACCAGGACACACACGAGAGTGAACATACTGGATGATACCAGGACACACACGAGAGTGGACATACTGGATGATACCAGGGCACACACGAGAGTAGACCTACTGGATGATACCAGGACGAACACGAGAGTAGACCTACTGGATGATACCAGGACACACACGAGATTAGACCTACTGGATGATACCAGGACACACACGAGAGTAGACCTACTGGATGATACCAGGACACACACGAGAGTAGACATACTGTGTGATACCAGGACACACACGAGAGTAGACATACTGGATGATACCAGGATACACACGAGTGTGGACCTACTGGATGATACCAGGACACACACGAGAGTGGACCTACTGGATGATACCAGGACACACACGAGAGTGGACCTACTGGATGATACCAGGACACACACGAGGGTAGACATACTGTGTGATACCAGGACACACACGAGAGTGGACATACTGGATGATACGAGGACACACACGAGAGTGGACATACTGGATGATACCAGGACACACACGAGAGTAGATCTACTGGATGATACCAGGACACACACGATAGTGGACATACTGGATGATACCAGGACACACACGAGAATTGACCTACTGGATGATACCAGGGCACACACGAGAGTAGACCTACTGGATGATACCAGGACGAACACGAGAGTAGACCTACTGGATGATACCAGGACACACACGAGATTAGACCTACTGGATGATACCAGGACACACACGAGAGTGGACATACTGTATGATACCAGGGCACACACGAGAGTAGACCTACTGGATGATACCAGGACGAACACGAGAGTAGACCTACTGGATGATACCAGGACACACACGAGATTAGACCTACTGGATGATACCAGGACACACACGAGAGTAGACCTACTGGATGATACCAGGACACACACGAGAGTAGACATACTGTGTGATACCAGGACACACACGAGAGTAGACATACTGGATGATACCAGGATACACACGAGTGTGGACCTACTGGATGATACCAGGACACACACGAGAGTGGACCTACTGGATGATACCAGGACACACACGAGAGTGGACCTACTGGATGATACCAGGACACACACGAGGGTAGACATACTGTGTGATACCAGGACACACACGAGAGTGGACATACTGGATGATACGAGGACACACACGAGAGTAGACTTACTGGATGATACCAGGACACATACGAGAGTAGACTTACTGGATGATACCAGGACACACGAGAGTGGACATACTGGATGATACCAGGACACACACGAGAATTGACCTACTGGATGATACCAGGGCACACACGAGAGTAGACCTACTGGATGATACCAGGACGAACACGAGAGTAGACCTACTGGATGATACCAGGACACACACGAGATTAGACCTACTGGATGATACCAGGACACACATGAGAGTGGACATACTGGATGATACCAGGGCACACACGAGAGTAGACCTACTGGATGATACCAGGACGAACACGAGAGTAGACCTACTGGATGATACCAGGACACACACGAGATTAGACCTACTGGATGATACCAGGACACACACGAGAGTAGACCTACTGGATGATACCAGGACACACACGGGAGTAGACATACTGTGTGATACCAGGACACACACGAGAGTAGACATACTGGATGATACCAGGATACACACGAGTGTGGACCTACTGGATGATACCAGGACACACACGAGAGTGGACCTACTGGATGATACCAGGACACACACGAGAGTGGACCTACTGGATGATACCAGGACACACACGAGGGTAGACATACTGTGTGATACCAGGACACACACGAGAGTGGACATACTGGATGATACGAGGACACACACGAGAGTAGACATACTGTGTGATACCAGGACACACACGAGAGTGGACATACTGGATGATACCAGGGCACACACGAGAGTAGACCTACTGGATGATACCAGGACGAACACGAGAGTAGAAGTAGACCTACTGGATGATACCAGGACACACACGAGAGTGGACATACTGGATGATACCAGGACACACACGAGTGTGGACCTACTGGATGATACCAGGACACACACGAGAGTGGACCTACTGGATGATACCAGGACACACACGAGAGTGGACCTACTGGATGATACCAGGACACACACGAGAGTAGACATACTGTGTGATACCAGGACACACACGAGAGTGGACATACTGGATGATACCAGGACACACACGAGAGTGGACCTACTGGATGATACCAGGACACACACGAGAGTGGACCTACTGGGTGATACCAGGACACACACGAGAGTGGACCTACTGGATGATACGAGGACACACACGAGAGTAGACATACTGGATGATAGAGCTAAACATATGTATGACATTTTGATAATGTGAGCGAAAACATTTGGAGATTCTTTAGCAATTATGAATAGTTGACGCCTCCATCGTCTAGTGGTTAAGAAGTCCGCCTACGGAGCGGGTGGTTGTAGGTTTGAACCCTGTGATGGGTTCATTCTGATAGTTCTGGATGGTTAGCGGTCAGCCAATTAAATAATGGCTACCGATTAACCGGACGCCTGGACTATAAAAATAGGACTCATGAAGTACTGATGTTCCTTCCAAGAGGTCAGTGTGTCTCAGAAGTCAGAAATTATGGGCTCTTTAAATAGGGTTGACACTATAACAAACAAACACTTCACTTTATTTATTTGAAAATGCACATTAATTGTATTACAAGCCAAGACCTATACAACATATGTTATCGATACCCTATTCTCCACAGAACCACGTACACATATATATACATACACGCAGTAATACATGATGCACTAATACTGTACACATGCACAATGGAACAGCCACACCCGCAGTAATACATGATGCACTAACACTGTACACGTGCACAATGGAACAGCCACACCCACAGTAATACATGATGCACTAACACTGTACACGTGCACAATGGAACAGCCACACTCGCAGTAATACATGATGCACTAACACTGTACACGTGCACAATGGAACAGCCACACATGCAGTAATACATGATGCACTAACACTGTACACATGCACAATGGAACAGCCACACATGCAGTAATACATGATGCACTAACACTGTACACGTGTACAATGGAACAGCCACACCCGCAGTAATACATGATGCACTAATACTGTACACGTGCACAATGGAACAGCCACACCCACAGTAATACATGATATACTAATACTGTACATGTGCACAATGGAACAGCCACACCTGCAGTAATACATGATGCACTAACACTGTACACGTGCACAATGGAACAGCCACACCCACAGTAATACATGATGCACTAACACTGTACACGTGCACAATGGAACAGCCACACCCGCAGTAATAGTAATAGTATGAACTAACATTATGAATTGTGACCAAGTTTGAATAAAACAGAGTACAAAATGAATGTCGCGACACCAAGTGCAACGATTAAACCATTACAAACACTGTGCTGACGTCACACCATATGACAGGTCACAGAATTAAAACCTGCAATGATTAAACCATTACAAACACTGTGCTGACGTTACACCATATGATAGAGGTCACAGAATTAAAACCTGCAATGATTAAACCATTACAAACACTGTGCTGACGTTACACCATATGATAGAGGTCACAGAATTAAAACCTGCAACGATTAAACCATTACAAACACTGTGCTGACGTTACACCATATGATAGAGGTCACAGAATTAAAACCTGCAACGATTAAACCATTACAAACACTGTGTTGCGTTATAGAAGTGGTAGGGAATCAGTCGGTAATATTTCAAATGAATCAGTGGAAATATACACGACACATACGTGTAAACTATAATATACAACTATAATATACAACTATAATATACAACTATAATATATAACTATAATATATAATATACAACTATAATATATAACTATAATATATAATATACAACTATAATATTGGAATGCAACAGTCCAAATAGCGTAGCAGCACCATAATATATGGTCTTCTACACATGATGGAGGTCGTGTCAGCGGGCGGTTGTGATCAGCTAATCTTAGTCGCTATTTCTTGGAACTTGAAATGTTTGTGATTATAACAGATGCAGCATTTATATAAATGAGAATACTGAGTGTACAATAAACCCAAAGATGAAAAATGAGAAATAAATAAAATATCACAGTCAGTTGCAAATATGGAAATGAAATAATGACCGAGATTGTTGTAAGAGTATGTCCAGAGAGATAGCGAGGTTGTCACATATAGTCAGGTTTTTACGCGTAGTTTTTGTGTGTACGAGATAAATCTGTGTAACTGGGTCGGTCGACAAGGGGACTTTATGTTAATTAGGTATCACGAACAAGTCCGGTAGTTTTCGATTCCAAATTTCATTGGACAACGGAAAATTCCGATTTGCCGTGAAGTTACGTCATTATGAGAACAGCGATACGTCATCGATGACGCAATCAATGTCGTACCGCTACCATTCATGTGTTGTTCACGTGCCTACTATTACCATTTGACCCACAATGCACTTGCATTGGTTGTCATGCGTGTAGCTAGGCCAAAATATGGATTACGCACTATTATGGGGGGGGATTTCCCCACGCTATATTGTCTCAGGTGACTATTGCATACTATGAACATCGACTACATTCAATATATGTTGGCATTTCGATCACGTCTGCTTTCTTGTGAATGACCAATGTCTGTGTCCCCCTTACACCCCTACAATCCAGCTTTTATTACATTTTTTGCATTTATATAATTTTCATTTTCAGGAACTGTCAAAATAAAACGTACGCCCGTGCGTACATGCGGAAGCCTAGCTACGCACCTGGTTGTGCACATCCCGCCTCTATGTACATCAGTAATTACAGTGTGAGTGATCTCCCTTTAAATCTATTGATTTATTATTTCCTATTATTATGATGGTTAAAGTTACATGTATTTGAATATTTTGGATGTAAAGGTTTAGCATTAAAGAAATTAAACGTTGAAAGTTACATGTGACAATCAACATCAATATGAGTAAATTCTCACTATCCAATAACCTAATCACATTATTGTAAATTCATACGCCATTGATGCGTGTGTGTATGTAGGCTGGCATCATTTGTTAAGTGCATCAAAAGAATAAGAGTGAAAAAATAAATCTAGCACCTACATAGAGTTATACAGTGAAACCTGTGTTAGTGGTCACCTCCATTAAGCAGTACAGTGAAACCTGTGTTAGTGGTCACCTCCATTAAGCAGTACAGTGGAACCTGTGTTAGTGGTCACCTCCATTAAGCAGTACAGTGGAACCTGTGTTAGTGGTCACCTCCATTAAGCAGTACAGTGAAACCTGTGTTAGTGGTCACCTCCATTAAGCAGTACAGTGAAACCTGTGTTAGTGGTCACCTCCATTAAGCAGTACAGTGAAACCTGTGTTAGTGGTCACCTCCATTAAGCAGTACAGTGGAACCTGTGTTAGTGGTCACCTCCATTAAGCAGTACAGTGAAACCTGTGTTAGTGGTCACCTCCATTAAGCAGTACAGTGGAACCTGTGTTAGTGGTCACCTCCATTAAGCAGTACAGTGGAACCTGTGTTAGTGGTCACCTCCATTAAGCAGCCAACCTTTATGAAGCATCCAGATTCCCAATATGTTGTATTATTAAAAAAAAAAATTTAAACTATTTATTTTACAAAGATTGTGAAGCAAGTTTTAACAACTTATATAATCACTCTCATTGGCGCGGATGAAAGCGTATATGTGGTCATTCATGTGGGAGGAAACCGGAGTACCCGGAGAAAACCCACCGAGACCGGAGTACCCGGAGAAAACCCACCTGTCCGATTTATTATATATTTGACCTCTATTAAGCAGCCACCTGTGCTAAGCAGCCAATTGCTGTGATTCCCTTGACTGGCTGCTTAACACAGGTTTGACAGTAGTCATAGTCTATATAAATTTATTTTAGCTCAATTGCGGAACAAGTTCTTATACCTTATATATTAATAACTCTCGAGACCACATTCCTAATGGAATCCATCGCAGGAGAGAGAAGAGGCAACATGGAAATTAAATGCCTTGCCTAAGGGCACAATCATAACTGCTCCAGCGGAGGTTCGAACTCCGGGCCTTTCGCGAACGTGTTACCATTGCGCTATTACGACTTCCACGACTGTAGTCATGGAAACCTACATACGTAGAGTCGACATAACATACCCTGATATCCCCAACATCTTAGTTTAACAATAGAAGAAACAAAACAATAACGTACTGATATATGCAACAGTAACAAACAAAACTCATCGAAGTCAAGTTAAACATGTTCTATGAAGAAGTAGAGGAAACTGGGAACTCCATGGACATAGAGGAAACTGGGAACTCCATGGACATAGAGGAAACTGGGAACTCCATGGATATAGAGGAAACTGGGAACTCCATGGATATAGAGGAAACTGGGAACTCCATGGACATAGAGGAAACTGGGAACTCCATGGATATAGAGGAAACTGGGAACTCCATGGACATAGAGGAAACTGGGAACTCCATGGATATAGAGGAAACTGGGAACTCCATGGACATAGAGGAAACTGGGAACTCCATGGACATAGAGGAAACTGGGAACTCCATGGATATAGAGGAAACTGGGAACTCCATGGATATAGAGGAAACTGGGAACTCCATGGACATAGAGGAAACTGGGAACTCCATGGATATAGAGGAAACTGGGAACTCCATGGATATAGAGGAAACTGGGAACTCCATGGATATAGAGGAAACTGGGAACTCCATGGACATAGAGGAAACTGGGAACTCCATGGATATAGAGGAAACTGGGAACTCCATGGACATAGAGGAAACTGGGAACTCCATGAACATAGAGGAAACTGGGAACTCCATGGACATAGAGGAAACTGGGAACTCCATGGACATAGAGGAAACTGGGAACTCCATGGACATAGAGGAAACTGGGAACTCCATGAACATAGAGGAAACTGGGAACTCCGTGAACATAGAGGAAACTGGGAACTCCGTGAACATGGAACATGATACAATGGATGTCCCCTACACTTTGTTACTCACAATAAATAAGCCAAATAATTATATTGTCAAAAAATAAGTTATGTGCATCGCCAAGTAACGTGATTGACTGTTATCTACAAACAATCAAAAAACGCATTACAGACCCGTCGCTGGGCATACGCAAGTACGCACGTGCGTATCATTGGTCTCAGAAAATGAAAAACATGAAAACTTCAAAAATGCATTAAAACCCCAGGGGAGGGGGGTAGTAGGGATACATAGGCGCCGTGGTGTGTGGAGTGGTGGAATAATTGAGCTCATTGCAAATATGGTGCATCTAGAAATTTAGTTTGTGCTATTTTACGTGCTTGTTTAATTGATAAGGGCGATAGATCATGTATATTATACATCTAGCCTTAATTTGTACCTTGTATAGGGATTGTCGTAAGAACTTTAGTCCTGCAATTGTATGTTACAAAATGCATTGAAATGTAAGAAATAGCTTCCGCATTTCAAAAAATTTCAGGGGGCATGCCCCCGGACCCCATAGTGTACTCGCTCGCTCGCTATGCTCACTCGACAAACAAGCATATTTGGCCGTGCGTATCATCAAAATAGCTCAAGCGACGGCTCTGCATTATATACATGTATTATACAAGTCAAACAATAATTTAGTACACGTAAACAAAGTTTAACTTATACATAACAACAACGATTGCAAATCAAGTTTAACAACTTAATCACTCACGTTGGCGCGGATGAAAGCATAAATGTGGTCATTCCTGTGGGAGGAAACCGGAGTACCCGGAGAAAACCCACCTGTCCGATCTGGCGACATGTACTTGTAGATTAATATATATTAATGGAAAATAAATAAAATATTAAACAGCAATGCAAATTACGTCACCTAACTAGATCTAACAGTGGAGATAATATATGAAAACAAGAAACATAACATCAATTATTCACAAACCTAAAAGTTAATGTACAGGATTTCTGACCTGTTCACAAATACAAGCTTTTTGTGTTTTAGTAAATAGTGCACAAGTAAATATAAACATTCAGATATATTTATATGTCACACAACATTTATATATATATTTATATGTCACACAACATTTATATATATATTTATATGTCACACAACATTTATATATATATTTATATGTCACACAACATTTATATATATATTTATATGTCACACAACATTTATATATATATTCAAGAGGTCTGGAGAATTCAAAATCAACCCTTTGTTCACTACCAGCAACAATTCACTTAGTAATCCAGTGATCCATTCAGCCGGCTGGAACTAGCAGTCATCCATTCAGCCGGCTGGAACTAGCAGTCATCCATTCACCCAGCTGGAAATAGCAGTCATCCATTCACCCGGCTGGAACAAGCAGTCATCCATTCACCCGGCTGGAACTAGCAGTCATCCATTCCCCCAGCTGGAACTAGCAGTCATCCATTCAGCCGGCTGGAACTAGCAGTCATCCATTCACCCGGCTGGAACTAGCAGTCATCCATTCACCCGGCTGGAACAAGCAGTCATCCATTCACCCGGCTGGAACAAGCAGTCATCCATTCACCCAGCTGGAACTAGCAGTCATCCATTCACCCGGCTGGAACTAGCAGTCATCCATTCACCCGGCTGGAACAAGCAGTCATCCATTCACCCGGCTGGAACTAGCAGCATGTATTGAGACTCCTGCACTCCTGATGAGAATTCGATACACAAAGGTTGTTGTTTGTTATGAAACCTTGAAATACTCCATTGCTGCGGTCCATTGTTCATCCGGGAATCTGTATGCAAGAGTCGTTCTAAGATCAGCTTCCTTAGACTCACGTTTTTCCTTATCTGCAGTGAAAATGAAGAAATGTATTAAGTAACCACGTGTATTAAGTGACCACGTGTATTAAGTGACCTCGTGTATTAAGCGACCTCGTGTATTAAGCGACCTCGTGTATTAAGCGACCTCGTGTATTAAGTGACGTGTATTAAGTGACCACGTGTATTAAGCGACCTCGTGTATTTTTTCTATTTTATTTGGTTTAACGGCGCATCAGCACAGTTCAGGCTATATCGCGCCGGGTTAAGTACATTGTATACAAGACCTCGTGTATTAAGCGACCTCGTGTATTAAGCGACCTCGTGTATTAAGCGACCTCGTGTATTAAGCGACCTCGTGTATTAAGTGACGTGTATTAAGTGACCACGTGTATTAAGTGACCTCGTGTATTAAGTGACCTCATGTATTAAGTGACCACGTGTATTAAGTGACCACGTGTATTAAATGACCACGTGTATTAAGTGACCATGTGTATTAAGTGACCACGTGTATTAAGTGACCACGTGTATTAAGTGACCACGTGTATTAAATGACCTCGTGTACATGGACTGTTTCATAGACAACATGAACATACAAGGACTGTTTCATAGACAACATCAACATACAATGACTGTTTCATAGACAACATCAACATACAAGGACTGTTTCATAGACAACATGAACATACAAGGCCTGTTTCATAGACAACATACAAGGCCTGTTTCACAGACAACATGAACATACAAGGACTGTTTCATAGACAACATGAACATACAAGGACTGTTTCATAGACAACATGAACATACAAGGACTGTTTCATAGACAACATGAACATACAAGGACTGTTTCACAGACAACATGAACATACAAGGACTGTTTCATAGACAACATGAACATACAAGGCCTGTTTCATAGACAACATGAACATACAAGGACTGTTTCATAGACAACATGAACATACAAGGACTGTTTCATAGACAACATGAACATACAAGGCCTGTTTCACAGACAACATGAACATACAAGGACTGTTTCATAGACAACATGAACATACAAGGCCTGTTTCATAGACAACATACAAGGCCTGTTTCACAGACAACATGAACATACAAGGACTGTTTCATAGACAACATGAACATACAAGGACTGTTTCATAGACAACATGAACATACAAGGACTGTTTCATAGACAACATGAACATACAAGGCCTGTTTCACAGACAACATGAACATACAAGGACTGTTTCATAGACAACATGAACATACAAGGACTGTTTCATAGACAACATACAAGGCCTGTTTCATAGACAACATGAACATACAAGGACTGTTTCATAGACAACATGAACATAAAGGCCTGTTTCATAGACAACATGAACATACAAGGCCTGTTTCATAGACAACATGAACATACAAGGACTGTTTCATAGACAACATGAACATACAAGGACTGTTTCATAGACAACATGAACATACAAGGACTGTTTCATAGACAACATGAACATACAAGGCCTGTTTGTCATCATAGACAACATGAACATACATGGACTGTTTCATAGACAACATGAACATACAAGGCCTGTTTCATAGACAACATGAACATACAAGGCCTGTTTCATAGACAACATGAACATACAAGGCAGACAACATGAACATAAAGGCCTGTTTCATAGACAACATGAACATACAAGGACTGTTTCATAGACAACATGAACATACAAGGCCTGTTTCATAGACAACA
Organism: Archivesica marissinica; assembly: GCA_014843695.1. Lineage (NCBI taxonomy): Eukaryota > Metazoa > Mollusca > Bivalvia > Venerida > Vesicomyidae > Archivesica > Archivesica marissinica. The sequence continues at coordinate 71,804,715 of CM026399.1, forward strand.
TGAACATACAAGGACTGTTTGTCATCACAGACAACATGAACATACAAGGCCTGTTTGTCATCACAGACAACATGAACATACAAGGACTGTTTCATAGACAACATGAACATACAAGGACTGTTTGTCATCACAGACAACATGAACATAAAAGGCCTGTTTCATAGACAACATGAACATACAAGGACTGTTTCATAGACAACATGAACATACAAGGCCTGTTTCATAGACAACATGAACATACAAGGACTGTTTGTCATCACAGACAACATGAACATACAAGGCCTGTTTGTCATCACAGACAACATGAACATACAAGGACTGTTTCATAGACAACATGAACATACAAGGACTGTTTGTCATCACAGACAACATGAACATAAAAGGCCTGTTTCATAGACAACATGAACATACAAGGACTGTTTCATAGACAACATGAACATACAAGGCCTGTTTCATAGACAACATGAACATACAAGGACTGTTTGTCATCACAGACAACATGAACATACAAGGCCTGTTTGTCATCACAGACAACATGAACATACAAGGACTGTTTCATAGACAACATGAACATACAAGGCCTGTTTCATAGACTAAGTCATGTCGAATTGAGGGTCGTGAGTCATGTTTAATTGTGAATCATGTTGAATCACGAGTCATGTTGAATCATGTTGAATCATGTTGAATCACGAGTCATGTTGAATCATGTTGCATCCATTTCTGTAGTAATACAAAAACATTTTTCAAAATAAAGATTTGATATCATAGCATCAGTTAATATTTCCACAGGAACACAATACCCCACCCACCATAACGCACATTATCACCAATACAGCCTTATACAATCTCGCAAACTTGTTTCATCCGTACCTGATAATTTTTTAGCTGAAGTTGGCGGTGCTTGAGTTTCAAGTAACTTTTCCTGAAAGAAGAATAATAGTTATTACAAATGAGGATTTTCAGGTATTACAAATGAGGATTTCCAGGTATTACAAACGAGTTTGTCCAGGTATTACAAATGAGGATTTCCAGGCAATACAAATGAGGATTTCCAGATAAATTACAATGAGGATTTCCCGGTATTACAAAGGAGGATTTCCAGGTATTACAAATGAGGATTTCCAGATAAATTACAAAGGAGGATTTCCAGGTATTACAAATGAAGATTTCCAGATAAATTACAAAGGAGGATTTCCAGGTATTACAAATGAAGATTTCCAGATAAATTACAAAGGAGGATTTCCAGGTATTACAAGTGAGGATTTCAAGGTATTACAAATGAGGATTTCCCAACAAATTACAAATGAGGACTTCCAGATAAATTACAAATGAGGATTTCCCGAAAAATTACAAATGAGGAGTTTACGGTTGATTACAAATGAGGATTTACAATGAGCACAAATGAGGAGTTCTAGATATTACAAATGAGGATTTCTAGGCATCACACATGAGGATTTCCCGGTATCTAAATGAGGATTCCGAAGGGAAAAAATACAAATGAAGATTTCCCCTGGTATCACAAATGAGGATGTCCCCGGTATCACAAATGAGGATTTACAGGTATAACAAATGAGGATTTACAGGCAATACAAATGAGGATTTCCAGGTATTATAAGTGAGGATTTCCAGGTATTACAAATGAGGATTCCCCGGTATTACAGATGAGGATTTCCAGGCAATACAAATGAGGATTTCCAGGTATTATAAGTGAGGATTTCCAGGTATTACAAATGAGGATTTCCAGGTATTACAAATGAGGTATCTATGTAGTACAAATGAGGACTTCCCGGTAAATTACAACCGAGGATTTACAGTTATCACAAATGAGGATTTCCAGGTATTACAAATGAGGATTTCTAGGCATCACACATGAGGATTTCCCGGTATAACAATGAGGATTCCGAAGAAAAAAAATACAAATGAAGATGTGCCGGTATCACAAATGAGGATTTCCAGATTATTACAAATGAGGATTTCCAGGCAATACAAATGAGGATTTCCAGGTATTATAAGTGAGGACTTACAGTTACCAAAAATGAGGATTTAAGGGAGTACAAATGAGGATTTCTGGTATTACAAATGAGGATTATATGCATAACAAATGAGCATTTCCAAGGAAATTACAAATGAGGATTTCCAGGTAACACAAATGAGGATTCAAGGTATTATAAATGAGGATTTCCGGTATTACAAATGAGGACTCTATGTATTACAAATGAGAATTCCCAGATAAATTACAAATGAGGATTTACAGTCATTACAAATGAAGATTTCCAGGCAACACAAATGAGGATTTCTGGAATTACAAATGAAGATTTTCAGGTGATCAAAATGAGGATTTCCAGGCACTACAAATTTCCAGGTATTGCAAATGAGGATTTGCCAAATGAGGATTTCCAAGTAATCACAAATGAGGATTTCCAAGTACCACAAATGAGAATTCTCAGGTATTACAAATGAGGATTTCCAGGTATTACAAGCCAGGATTTCCCGGTAATCACAAATGAGGATTCCCAGGTATTACAAATGAGGATTTTCCGGTGTTACAAATGAGGATTTCCAGGTATTACAAATGAGGATTTCCAGGTATTACAAATGAGGATTTCCCGGTATATCACACACTTATTTGAAGAAAACAAATAAAACAATTATTTAAATGTATTTTCACTTCAACCTGTATTTTTTAAAAATCCAGAAAAACCGCCACATGAGGAAGTGTACAAATTGTATTATAGGAAAAACTCGAGTACACCCAATTAGCACTGGGAAAATAATGTTGGAAATATTTCCAGGTAATTGCACACGTTGAAAGGACACAGCTCAACAATAACCTAAACGTAACCCGATATTTATTTACAACTTGAATGTATCGTAGTGTAACGGACTATTTAAATCCATGAATCAGAGTAAATAACAAGCCTGTACTATAGAAACCATGTTCACCAGCCCCACTGAGAATACGCATCAATCTCGCAACGATTAGTACCCACAATGCAGTTCTATTCACCGGTAAAATCAAATAGAATATGAAGATGTGACAATAGATACATGCGATACAAAAACCCGCCAGGGAAAACTTGTTTATTTTGCGGAAGTTAGATGGAACGCGGCTATTCACTGATAACATTGATAAGAATGACAAAACAAGATAAGCCATATTTCAGCGATGCGGCTACCCTTGTCTTCCCAACATCTCAAATTCAGCTCGCCTCATTCAATATTTGTTCGGCGGTTTTGATTTATAATCATAAAGTCAGTAACAAATTGATTGTAAACCAAGTATCATGTTTTTATCCACTGTCAAACAATCGAGATGGAATAGCAGCGTGTAATATAAAGCTATGCTGTCCGTAGCCTCGTTAAAGCCATGTCACAATGTAGATTGATTCTACAGAAATACTAACAATATTGTGAAGCATTCATTCATTTGTAAATTGTTTTTTTTCTTTTGCAAGAAATTATTCAGTTTCATTTGAAGACTATGTTTGCCAGCAAAGGTCTAGTGATTCTTATATTGCAGTTTGTTTATTTTATTCAAGACTATTCACATCAAATGGCATTTATTTAACCAGAAATAAACCTTGAAATGAAATACTTCCAGGAAATGCCTCAAGAATTCCAAAGATTTGTATCCAGTAATTTAAAATTGCTTTCTCATGCCATGTGATAAAACAAGTCGTTTATATGAAGAGCTAAACACGACAATTTGAGATGTCATTATTCCAGGTAGTTTTGTGATGTCTTTATTCCAGGTAGTTTTGTGATGTCATTATTCCAGGTGGTTTTGTGATGTCTTTATTCTAGGTAGTTTTGTGATGTCTTTATTCCAGGTGGTTTTGTGATGTCATTATTCCAGGTAGTTTTGTGATGTCTTTATTCCAGGTGGTTTTGTGATGTCATTATTCCAGGTAGTTTTGTGATGTCTTTATTCCAGGTGGTTTTGTGATGTCTTTATTCTAGGTAGTTTTGTGATGTCTTTATTCCAGGTGGTTTTGTGATGTCATTATTCCAGGTGGTTTTGTGATGTCATTATTCTAGGTAGTTTTGTGATGTCATTATTCCAGGTGGTTTTGTGATGTCATTATTCTAGGTAGTTTTGTGATGTCATTATTCCAGGTAGTTTTGTGATGTCATTATTCCAGGTAGTTTTGTGATGTCATTATTCCAGGTAGTTTTGTGATGTCATTATTCCAGGTGGTTTTGTGATGTCATTATTCCAGGTGGTTTTGTGATGTCATTATTCCAGGTAGTTTTGTGTTCTCATTATTCCAGGTAGTTTTGTGATGTCATTATTCCAGGTGGTTTTGTGATGTCATTATTCCAGGTGGTTTTGTGATGTCTTTATTCTAGGTAGTTTTGTGATGTCTTATTCTAGGTAGTTTTGTGATGTCATTATTCCAGGTGGTTTTGTGATGTCATTATTCCAGGTGGTTTTGTGATGTCATTATTCTAGGTAGTTTTGTGATGTCATTATTCCAGGTAGTTTTGTGATGTCATTATTCCAGGTGGTTTTGTGATGTCATTATTCTAGGTAGTTTTGTGATGTCATTATTCCAGGTGATTCTAAAAGCCGCCAGATGGTTAACATCAATGCCTCATCAATTAAACATACATGCTAACATAGGGTTAGATGCTCAGATGGTTAACATCAATGCCTCATCAATTAAACATACATGCTAACATAGGGTTAGATGCTCAGATGGTTAACATCAATGCCTCATCAATTAAACATACATGCTAACATAGGGTTAGATGCTCAGATGGTTAACATCAATGCCTCATCAATTAAACATACATGCTAACATAGGGTTAGATGCTCAGATGGTTAACATCAATGCCTCATCAATTAAACATACATGCTAACATAGGGTTAGATGCTCAGATGGTTAACATCAATGCCTCATCAATTAAACATACATGCTAACATAGGGTTAGATGCTCAGATGGTTAACATCAATGCCTCATCAATTAAACATACATGCTAACATAGGGTTAGATGGTTAACATCAATGCCTCATCAATTAGACATACATGCTAACATAGGGTTAGATGGTTAACATCAATGCCTCATCAATTAGACATACATGCTAACATAGGGTTAGAGGCTCAGATGGCATTACATGCTTCCCTGCTTCACAATGTACGTTGCGGGCTGTTTCTAAACATATTACAAATTGTACGTCTAGTATATGGGCTGTTTCAAAGTGTTTCAAACTTGGTACAAGTTACAAGAAGGATTCTATTGACCAATTAGGCTGTGCGATGAGCGCAGTGGTTAGCGCGCTCGCTCCTCACCAATGGAACCTGGGTTTGATTCTCGGGCCGGGGAGTATGTGAGATGGTACGGTCGCAAGATAGGACAGGTGGGTTTCTCCGGGTACTCTACTTAAATCACACAAAATCTACTCACAACCCTACTTACATTACATACACAATCTACTCACAACCCTACTTACATTACATACACAATCTACTCACAACCCTACTTACATTACATACACAATCTACTCACAACCCTACTTACATTACACACAATCTACCCACAACCCTACTTACATTACATACACAATCTACACACAACCCTACTTACATTACACACACAATCTACTCACAACCCTACTTACATTACATACACAATCTACCCACAACCCTATTTACATTACACACAATCTACACACAACCCTACTTACATTACACCCAATCTACACACAACCCTACTTACATCACACACAATCTACTCATAACCCTACTTACATTACACACACAACCCTACTTACATTACATACACAAGCTACTCACAACCCTACTTACATTACACACACAACCCTACTTACATTACACACAATCTACACACAACCCTACTTACATTACACACAATCTACACACAACCCTACTTACATTACATACACAATCTACTCACAACCCTACTTACATTACACACACAACCCTACTTACATTACATACACAATCTACACACAACCCTACTTACATTACACACAATCTACTTACAACCCTACTTACATTACACACACAATCTACCCACAACCCTACTTACGTTACACACACAATCTACCCACAACCATACTTACGTTACACACACAATCTACTCACAACCCTACTTACATTACACACACAACCCTACTTACAACCCTACTTACATTACACACACAACCCTACTTACAACCCTACTTACATTACACACACAACCCTACTTACAACCCTACTTACATTACACACAATCTACCCACAACCCTACTTACATTACACACACAATCTACTCACAACCCTACTTATATTACACACAAAATCTACTCACAACCCTACTTACATTACACACACAATCTACTCACAACCCTACTTACATTACACACACAATCTACTCACAACCCTACTTACGTTACACACACAATCTACTCACAACTCTACTTACATTACACACACAATCTACTCACAACCCTACTTACATTACACACAATCTACCCACAACCCTACTTACATTACACACACAATCTACTCACAACCCTATTTACATTACACACAATCTACCCACAACCCTACTTACATTACACACACAATCTACTCACAACCCTACTTATATTACACACACAATCTACTCACAACCCTACTTACATTACACACAAAATCTACTCACAACCCTACTTACGTTACACACACAATCTACCCACAACCCTACTTACATTACACACACAATCTACTCACAACCCTACTTACGTTACACACACAATCTACCCACAACCCTACTTACATTACACACACAATCTACTCACAACCCTACTTACGTTACACACACAATCTACCCACAACCCTACTTACATTACACACACAATCTACTCACAACCCTACTCACGTTACACACACAATCTACTCACAACCCTACTTATGTTACACACACAATCTACCCACAACCCTACTTACGTTACACACACAATCTACTCACAACCCTACTTACGTTACACACAATCTACTCACAAGACTTACTTCAATAAAGTTTGAGAGCAAGACGCAGCTCAGCTCCTGCTCCAGAATTTCACGGTTGGCCTGGTTGTTATAGCAACAAGAAATCAGCGTTGGGAACAATATATTGACGAGTCGTGGATCAGAAAAGTACTGGAACGGCAGAGAACACATCTGTTGTAGAACCGTCGGAGGCTGGCCTGACTGTATCATAATCTGAAATATTAACCTGTCTGTATCACAATCTGAAATATTAACCTGTCTGTATCACAATCTGAAATATTAACCTGACTGTATCACAATCTGAAATATTAACCTGTCTGTATCACAATCTGAAATATTAACCTGTCTGTATCACAATCTGAAATATTAACCTGTCTGTATCACAATGTGAAATATTAACATGTCTGTATCACAATCTGAAATATTAACCTGACTGTATCACAATGTGCAATATTAACCTGACTATCACAATGTGAAATATTAACCTGACTGTATCACAATGTGAAATATTAACCTGACTGTATCACAATCTGAAATATTAACCTGACTATCACAATCTGAAATATTAACCCGACTGTATCACAATGTGAAATATTAACCTGACTGTATCACAATGTGCAATATTAACCTGTCTGTATCACAATCTGAAATATTATCCTGACTGTATCACAATCTGAAATATTAACCTGACTATCACAATCTGCAATATTAACCTGACTATCACAATCTGAAATATTAACCTGACTGTATCACAATCTGCAATATTAACCTGACTATCACAATCTGAAATATTAACCTGACTGTATCACAATGTGCAATATTAACCTGACTATCACAATCTGAAATATTAACCTGACTGTATCACAATCTGCAATATTAACCTGACTATCACAATCTGAAATATTAACCTGACTGTATCACAATCTGCAATATTAACCTGACTATCACAATCTGAAATATTAACCTGACTGTATCACAATCTGCAATATTAACCTGACTATCACAATCTGAAATATTAACCTGTCTGTATCACAATGTGCAATATTAACCTGTCTGTATCACAATCTGAAATATTAACCTGACTGTATCACAATCTGAAATATTAACCTGACTATCACAATCTGCAATATTAACCTGACTATCACAATCTGAAATATTAACCTGACTGTATCACAATCTGCAATATTAACCTGACTATCACAATCTGAAATATTAACCTGACTGTATGACAATGTGAGATATTAACCTGACTGTATGACAATGTGAAATATTAACCTGTCTGTATCACAATCTGCAATATTAACCTGTCTGTATCACAATCTGCAATATTAACCTGACTGTATCACAATCTGAAATATTAACCTAACTGTATCACAATCTGCAATATTAACCTGACTATCACAATCTGAAATATTAACCTGACTGTATCACAATCTGAAATATTAACCCGATTGTATCATAATCTGAAATATTAACCTGACTGTATCACAATGTGAAATATTAACCTGACTGTATCACAATGTGAAATATTAACCCGACTGTATCACAATGTGAAATATTAACCCGACTGTATCATAATCTGAAATATTAACCTGACTGTATCACAATGTGAAATATTAACCTGTCTGTATCACAATGTGAAATATTAACCTGACTGTATCATAATGTGAAATATTAACCCGACTGTATCACAATGTGAAATATTAACCCGACTGTATCACAATGTGAAATATTAACCTGACTGTATCACAATGTGAAATATTAACCTGACTGTATCACAATGTGCAATATTAACCTGACTGTATGACAATGTGAGATATTAACCTGACTGTATCACAATCTGCAATATTAACCTGACTGTATCACAATGTGAAATATTAACCTGACTGTATCACAATGTGAAATATTAACCTGACTGTATCACAATCTGAAATATTAACCTGACTGTATCACAATCTGAAATATTAACCTGTCTGTATCACAATGTGAAATATTAACCTGACTGTATCACAATGTGAAATATTAACCTGACTGTATCACAATCTGCAATATTAACCTGACTGTATCACAATGTGAAATATTAACCTGACTGTATCACAATCTGAAATATTAACCTGTCTGTATCACAATCTGCAATATTAACCTGACTGTATCACAATCTGAAATATTAACCTGACTGTATCACAATCTGAAATATTAACCTGACTGTATCACAATCTGCAATATTAATCTGACTATCACAATCTGAAATATTAACCTGACTGTATCACAATCTGCAATATTAACCTGACTATCACAATCTGAAATATTAACCTGACTGTATCACAATGTGCAATATTAACCTGTCTGTATCACAATCTGAAATATTAACCCGACTGTATCATAATCTGAAATATTAACCTGACTGTATCACAATCTGAAATATTAACCTGACTGTATCACAATCTGCAATATTAACCTGTCTGTATCACAATCTGCAATATTAACCTGACTGTATCACAATCTGAAATATTAACCTGACTGTATCACAATCTGCAATATTAACCTGACTATCACAATCTGAAATATTAACCTGACTGTATCACAATGTGCAATATTAACCTGTCTGTATCACAATCTGAAATATTAACCCGACTGTATCATAATCTGAAATATTAACCTGACTGTATCACAATCTGAAATATTAACCTGACTGTATCACAATCTGCAATATTAACCTGTCTGTATCACAATCTGCAATATTAACCTGACTGTATCACAATCTGAAATATTAACCTGACTGTATCACAATCTGCAATATTAACCTGACTATCACAATCTGAAATATTAACCTGACTGTATCACAATGTGAAATATTAACCTGACTGTATCACAATCTGAAATATTAACCTGACTGTATCACAATCTGCAATATTAACCTGACTATCACAATCTGAAATATTAACCTGACTGTATCACAATGTGAAATATTAACCTGACTGTATCACAATGTGAAATATTAACCTGACTGTATCACAATTAAATATTAACCTGACTGTATCACAATCTGAAATATTAACCTGTCTGTATCACAATTGTTTACTGTATCACAATGTGAAATATTAACCTGACTGTATCACAATGTGAAATATTAACCTGACTGTATCACAATCTGCAATATTAACCTGACTGTATCACAATGTGAAATATTAACCTGACTGTATCACAATCTGAAATATTAACCTGTAATATTAACCTGCTGTATCACAATCTGAATATTAACCTGACTGTATCACAATCTGCAATATTAACCTGACTGTATCACAATCTGAAATATTAACCTGACTGTATCACAATCTGCAATATTAACCTGACTATCACAATCTGAAATATTAACCTGACTGTATCACAATGTGCAATATTAACCTGTCTGTATCACAATCTGAAATATTAACCCGACTGTATCATAATCTGAAATATTAACCTGACTGTATGACAATGTGAAATATTAACCTGACTGTATCACAATGTGAAATATTAACCTGTCTGTATCACAATCTGCAATATTAACCTGACTGTATCACAATGTGAAATATTAACCTGACTGTATCACAATCTGCAATATTAACCTGACTGTATCACAATCTGAAATATTAACCTGTCTGTATCACAATCTGAAATATTAACCTGACTGTATCACAATGTGAAATATTAACCTGACTGTATCACAATCTGAAATATTAACCTGACTGTATCACAATCTGAAATATTAACCTGACTGTATCACAATCTGAAATATTAACCTGACTGTATCACAATGTGAAATATTAACCGACTGTATCACAATGTGAAATATTAACTGACTGTATCACAATGTGAAATATTAACCTGACTGTATCACAATGTGAAATATTAACCTGACTGTATCACAATGTGAAATATTAACCTGACTGTATCACAATGTGAAATATTAACCTGACTGTATCACAATGTGAAATATTAACCTGACTGTATCACAATGTGAAATATTAACCTGACTGTATCACAATGTGAAATATTAACCTGACTGTATCACAATGTGAAATATTAACCTGACTGTATCACAATCTGCAATATTAACCTGTCTGTATCACAATCTGCAATATTAACCTGACTGTATCACAATCTGAAATATTAACCTGACTGTATCACAATCTGCAATATTAACCTGACTATCACAATCTGAAATATTAACCTGACTGTATCACAATGTGCAATATTAACCTGTCTGTATCACAATCTGAAATATTAACCCGACTGTATCATAATCTGAAATATTAACCTGACTGTATCACAATGTGAAATATTAACCTGACTGTATCACAATCTGAAATATTAACCTGTCTGTATCACAATCTGCAATATTAACCTGACTGTATCACAATCTGAAATATTAACCTGACTGTATCACAATCTGCAATATTAACCTGACTATCACAATCTGAAATATTAACCTGACTGTATCACAATGTGAAATATTAACCTGTCTGTATCACAATCTGAAATATTAACCTGACTGTATCACAATCTGAAATATTAACCCGACTGTATCACAATCTGAAATATTAACCTGACTGTATCACAATGTGAAATATTAACCTGACTGTATCACAATGTGAAATATTAACCTGACTGTATCACAATGTGAAATATTAACCTGACTGTATCACAATGTGAAATATTAACCTGACTGTATCACAATGTGAAATATTAACCTGACTGTATCACAATGTGAAATATTAACCCGACTGTATCACAATGTGAAATATTAACCCGACTGTATCACAATGTGAAATATTAACCCGACTGCATCACAATGTGAAATATTAACCTGTCTGTATTACAATGTGAAATATTAACCTGACTGTATCACAATGTGCGATATTAACCTGACTGTATCACAATGTGAAATATTAACCTGACTGTATCACAATGTGAAATATTAACCTGACTGTATCACAATGTGAAATATTAACCTGACTGTATCACAATCTGAAATATTAACCTGACTGTATCACAATCTGCAATATTAACCTGACTATCACAATCTGAAATATTAACCTGACTGTATCACAATGTGAAATATTAACCTGACTGTATCACAATGTGCAATATTAACCTGTCTGTATCACAATCTGAAATATTAACCTGACTGTATCACAATCTGAAATATTAACCTGATTGTATCACAATCTGCAATATTAACCTGACTATCACAATCTGAAATATTAACCCGACTGTATCACAATGTGCAATATTAACCTGACTGTATCACAATCTGAAATATTAACCTGTCTGTATCACAATCTGAAATATTAACCTGACTATCACAATGTGAAATATTAACCTGACTGTATCACAATCTGCAATATTAACCTGTCTGTATCACAATCTGCAATATTAACCTGTCTGTATCACAATGTGAAATATTAACCTGACTGTATCACAATCTGAAATATTAACCTGACTGTATCACAATCTGCAATATTAACCTGACTATCACAATCTGAAATATTAACCTGACTGTATCACAATGTGCAATATTAACCTGTCTGTATCACAATCTGAAATATTAACCCGATTGTATCATAATCTGAAATATTAACCTGACTGTATCACAATGTGAAATATTAACCTGACTATCACAATGTGAAATATTAACCCGACTGTATCACAATGTGAAATATTAACCCGACTGTATCATAATCTGAAATATTAACCTGACTGTATCACAATGTGAAATATTAACCTGTCTGTATCACAATGTGAAATATTAACCTGACTGTATCATAATGTGAAATATTAACCCGACTGTATCACAATGTGAAATATTAACCCGACTGTATCACAATGTGAAATATTAACCTGACTGTATCACAATGTGCAATATTAACCTGTCTGTATCACAATCTGCAATATTAACCTGACTATCATAATCTGAAATATTAACCTGACTGTATTACAATGTGCAATATTAACCTGACTATCACAATCTGAAATATTAACCTGACTGTATTACAATGTGCAATATTAACCTGTCTGTATCACAATCTGAAATATTAACCCGACTGTATCATAATCTGAAATATTAACCTGACTGTATGACAATGTGAGATATTAACCTGACTGTATCACAATGTGAAATATTAACCTGTCTGTATCACAATCTGCAATATTAACCCGACTGTATCACAATGTGAAATATTAACCTGACTGTATCACAATCTGCAATATTAACCGGACTGTATCACAATCTGAAATATTAACCTGTCTGTATCACAATCTGAAATATTAACCTGACTGTATCACAATCTGAAATATTAACCTGACTGTATCACAATCTGAAATATTAACCTGACTGTATCACAATCTGAAATATTAACCTGACTGTATCACAATCTGAAATATTAACCTGACTGTATCACAATCTGAAATATTAACCCGACTGTATCACAATGTGAAATATTAACCTGACTGTATCACAATGTGAAATATTAACCTGACTGTATCACAATGTGAAATATTAACCTGACTGTATCACAATGTGAAATATTAACCTGTCTGTATCACAATGTGAAATATTAACCTGACTGTATCACAATGTGAAATATTAACCTGACTGTATCACAATGTGAAATATTAACCTGACTGTATCACAATGTGAGATATTAACCTGACTGTATCACAATGTGAAATATTAACCTGACTGTATCACAATCTGCAATATTAACCTGTCTGTATCACAATCTGCAATATTAACCTGACTGTATCACAATCTGAAATATTAACCTGTCTGTATCACAATCTGAAATATTAACCTGACTGTATCACAATCTGAAATATTAACCTGACTGTATCACAATCTGAAATATTAACCTGACTGTATCACAATCTGCAATATTAACCTGACTGTATCACAATGTGAAATATTAACCTGACTGTATCACAATGTGAAATATTAACCTGACTGTATCACAATCTGAAATATTAACCTGACTGTATCACAATCTGAAATATTAACCTGTCTGTATCACAATGTGAAATATTAACCTGACTGTATCACAATGTGAAATATTAACCTGACTGTATCACAATCTGCAATATTAACCTGACTGTATCACAATGTGAAATATTAACCTGACTGTATCACAATCTGAAATATTAACCTGTCTGTATCACAATCTGCAATATTAACCTGACTGTATCACAATCTGAAATATTAACCTGACTGTATCACAATCTGAAATATTAACCTGACTGTATCACAATCTGCAATATTAATCTGACTATCACAATCTGAAATATTAACCTGACTGTATCACAATCTGCAATATTAACCTGACTATCACAATCTGAAATATTAACCTGACTGTATCACAATGTGCAATATTAACCTGACTGTATCACAATCTGAAATATTAACCTGACTGTATCACAATCTGAAATATTAACCTGACTGTATCACAATGTGAAATATTAACCTGACTGTATCACAATGTGAAATATTAACCTGTCTGTATCACAATCTGCAATATTAACCTGTCTGTATCACAATCTGCAATATTAACCTGACTGTATCACAATCTGAAATATTAACCTGACTGTATCACAATCTGCAATATTAACCTGACTATCACAATCTGAAATATTAACCTGACTGTATCACAATGTGAATATTAACCTGACTGTATCACAATCTGAAATATTAACCGACTGTATCAAATATTAACCTGACTGTATCACAATCTGAAATATTAACCTGACTGTATCACAATGTGAAATATTAACCTGACTGTATCACAATGTGAAATATTAACCCGACTGTATCACAATGTGAAATATTAACCCGACTGTATCACAATCTGAAATATTAACCTGACTGTATCACAATGTGAAATATTAACCTGTCTGTATCACAATGTGAAATATTAACCTGACTGTATCATAATGTGAAATATTAACCCGACTGTATCATAATGTGAAATATTAACCCGACTGTATCACAATGTGAAATATTAACCCGACTGTATCACAATGTGAAATATTAACCCGACTGTATCACAATGTGAAATATTAACCTGTCTGTATTACAATGTGAAATATTAACCTGACTGTATCACAATGTGCGATATTAACCTGACTGTATCACAATGTGAAATATTAACCTGACTGTATCACAATGTGAAATATTAACCTGACTGTATCACAATGTGAAATATTAACCCGACTGTATCACAATCTGAAATATTAACCTGACTGTATCACAATCTGCAATATTAACCTGACTATCACAATCTGAAATATTAACCTGACTGTATCACAATCTGAAATATTAACCTGACTGTATCACAATCTGCAATATTAACCTGACTGTATCACAATCTGAAATATTAACCTGACTGTATCACAATCTGAAATATTAACCTGACTGTATCACAATCTGCAATATTAACCTGACTATCACAATCTGAAATATTAACCCGACTGTATCACAATGTGCAATATTAACCTGACTGTATCACAATCTGAAATATTAACCTGTCTGTATCACAATCTGAAATATTAACCTGACTATCACAATGTGAAATATTAACCTGACTGTATCACAATCTGAAATATTAACCTGTCTGTATCACAATCTGCAATATTAACCTGACTGTATCACAATGTGAAATATTAACCTGACTGTATCACAATCTGAAATATTAACCTGACTGTATCACAATCTGCAATATTAACCTGACTATCACAATCTGAAATATTAACCTGACTGTATCACAATGTGCAATATTAACCTGTCTGTATCACAATCTGAAATATTAACCCGACTGTATCATAATCTGAAATATTAACCTGACTGTATCACAATGTGAAATATTAACCTGACTATCACAATGTGAAATATTAACCCGACTGTATCACAATGTGAAATATTAACCCGACTGTATCATAATCTGAAATATTAACCTGACTGTATCACAATGTGAAATATTAACCTGTCTGTATCACAATGTGAAATATTAACCTGACTGTATCATAATGTGAAATATTAACCCGACTGTATCACAATGTGAAATATTAACCCGACTGTATCACAATGTGAAATATTAACCTGACTGTATCACAATGTGCAATATTAACCTGTCTGTATCACAATCTGCAATATTAACCTGACTATCACAATCTGAAATATTAACCTGACTGTATCACAATGTGCAATATTAACCTGACTATCACAATCTGAAATATTAACCTGACTGTATCACAATGTGCAATATTAACCTGTCTGTATCACAATCTGAAATATTAACCCGACTGTATCATAATCTGAAATATTAACCTGACTGTATGACAATGTGAGATATTAACCTGACTGTATCACAATGTGAAATATTAACCTGTCTGTATCACAATCTGCAATATTAACCTGACTGTATCACAATGTGAAATATTAACCTGACTGTATCACAATCTGCAATATTAACCTGACTGTATCACAATCTGAAATATTAACCTGTCTGTATCACAATCTGAAATATTAACCTGACTATCACAATGTGAAATATTAACCTGACTGTATCACAATCTGCAATATTAACCTGTCTGTATCACAATCTGAAATATTAACCTGACTGTATCACAATGTGAAATATTAACCTGACTGTATCACAATGTGCAATATTAACCTGTCTGTATCACAATCTGAAATATTAACCCGATTGTATCATAATCTGAAATATTAACCTGACTGTATCACAATGTGAAATATTAACCTGACTATCACAATGTGAAATATTAACCCGACTGTATCACAATGTGAAATATTAACCCGACTGTATCATAATCTGAAATATTAACCTGACTGTATCACAATGTGAAATATTAACCTGTCTGTATCACAATGTGAAATATTAACCTGACTGTATCATAATGTGAAATATTAACCCGACTGTATCACAATGTGAAATATTAACCCGACTGTATCACAATGTGAAATATTAACCTGACTGTATCACAATGTGCAATATTAACCTGTCTGTATCACAATCTGCAATATTAACCTGACTATCATAATCTGAAATATTAACCTGACTGTATCACAATGTGCAATATTAACCTGACTATCACAATCTGAAATATTAACCTGACTGTATTACAATGTGCAATATTAACCTGTCTGTATCACAATCTGAAATATTAACCCGACTGTATCACAATCTGAAATATTAACCTGACTGTATCACAATGTGAAATATTAACCTGACTGTATCACAATGTGAAATATTAACCTGTCTGTATCACAATCTGCAATATTAACCCGACTGTATCACAATGTGAAATATTAACCTGACTGTATCACAATCTGCAATATTAACCTGACTGTATCACAATCTGAAATATTAACCTGTCTGTATCACAATCTGAAATATTAACCTGACTGTATCACAATCTGAAATATTAACCTGACTGTATCACAATGTGCAATATTAACCTGACTGTATCACAATGTGAAATATTAACCCGACTGTATCATAATCTGAAATATTAACCTGACTGTATCACAATGTGAAATATTAACCTGACTGTATCACAATGTGAAATATTAACCTGTCTGTATCACAATGTGAAATATTAACCCGACTGTATCACAATGTGAAATATTAACCTGACTGTATCACAATCTGAAATATTAACCTGACTGTATCACAATGTGAAATATTAACCTGACTGTATCACAATCTGAAATATTAACCTGTCTGTATCACAATCTGAAATATTAACCTGACTGTATCACAATCTGAAATATTAACCTGACTGTATCACAATCTGAAATATTAACCTGACTGTATCACAATCTGCAATATTAACCTGACTATCACAATCTGAAATATTAACCTGATGTATCACAATCTGCAATATTAACCTGACTATCACAATCTGAAATATTAACCTGACTGTATCACAATGTGCAATATTAACCTGACTGTATCACAATCTGAAATATTAACCTGTCTGTATCACAATCTGAAATATTAACCTGACTATCACAATGTGAAATATTAACCTGACTGTATCACAATCTGCAATATTAACCTGTCTGTATCACAATCTGCAATATTAACCTGTCTGTATCACAATGTGAAATATTAACCTGACTGTATCACAATGTGCAATATTAACCTGTCTGTATCACAATCTGAAATATTAACCCGATTGTATCATAATCTGAAATATTAACCTGACTGTATCACAATGTGAAATATTAACCTGACTATCACAATGTGAAATATTAACCCGACTGTATCACAATGTGAAATATTAACCCGACTGTATCATAATCTGAAATATTAACCTGACTGTATCACAATGTGAAATATTAACCTGTCTGTATCACAATGTGAAATATTAACCTGACTGTATCATAATGTGAAATATTAACCCGACTGTATCACAATGTGAAATATTAACCCGACTGTATCACAATGTGAAATATTAACCTGACTGTATCACAATGTGCAATATTAACCTGTCTGTATCACAATCTGCAATATTAACCTGACTATCATAATCTGAAATATTAACCTGACTGTATCACAATGTGCAATATTAACCTGACTGTATCACAATCTGAAATATTAACCTGACTGTATCACAATGTGAAATATTAACCTGACTGTATCACAATCTGAAATATTAACCTGACTGTATCACAATCTGAAATATTAACCTGACTGTATCACAATCTGAAATATTAACCTGACTGTATCACAATGTGAAATATTAACCTGACTGTATCACAATCTGAAATATTAACCTGACTGTATCACAATGTGAAATATTAACCTGACTGTATCACAATCTGCAATATTAACCTGACTGTATCACAATCTGAAATATTAACCTGACTGTATCACAATCTGAAATATTAACCTGACTGTATCACAATGTGAAATATTAACCTGACTGTATCACAATGTGAAATATTAACCCGACTGTATCACAATGTGAAATATTAACCCGACTGTATCACAATCTGAAATATTAACCTGACTGTATCACAATGTGAAATATTAACCTGTCTGTATCACAATGTGAAATATTAACCCGACTGTATCATAATGTGAAATATTAACCCGACTGTATCACAATGTGAAATATTAACCCGACTGTATCACAATGTGCAATATTAACCTGACTGTATCACAATCTGAAATATTAACCTGACTATCACAATCTGAAATATTAACCTGACTGTATTACAATGTGAAATATTAACCTGACTATCACAATCTGAAATATTAACCTGACTGTATCACAATGTGCAATATTAACCTGACTGTATCACAATCTGAAATATTAACCTGACTGTATCACAATCTGAAATATTAACCTGACTGTATCACAATGTGAAATATTAACCTGACTGTATCACAATGTGAAATATTAACCTGACTGTATCACAATCTGCAATATTAACCTGACTGTATCACAATGTGAAATATTAACCTGACTGTATCACAATCTGAAATATTAACCTGACTGTATCACAATCTGAAATATTAACCTGACTGTATCACAATCTGAAATATTAACCTGACTGTATCACAATGTGAAATATTAACCTGACTGTATCACAATGTGAAATATTAACCTGACTGTATCACAATGTGAAATATTAACCTGACTGTATCACAATGTGAAATATTAACCTGACTGTATCACAATGTGAAATATTAACCTGACTGTATCACAATGTGAAATATTAACCTGACTGTATCACAATCTGAAATATTAACCTGACTGTATCACAATCTGAAATATTAACCTGACTGTATCACAATGTGAAATATTAACCTGACTGTATCACAATCTGAAATATTAACCTGACTGTATCACAATCTGAAATATTAACCTGACTGTATCACAATCTGAAATATTAACCTGACTGTATCACAATCTGAAATATTAACCTGACTGTATCACAATCTGAAATATTAACCTGACTGTATCACAATCTGAAATATTAACCTGACTGTATCACAATCTGCAATATTAACCTGACTATCACAATCTGAAATATTAACCTGACTGTATCACAATCTGCAATATTAACCTGACTGTATCACAATCTGAAATATTAACCTGACTGTATCACAATCTGCAATATTAACCTGACTATCACAATCTGAAATATTAACCTGACTGTATCACAATCTGCAATATTAACCTGACTGTATCACAATCTGAAATATTAACCTGACTGTATCACAATGTGAAATATTAACCTGACTGTATCACAATCTGCAATATTAACCTGACTGTATCACAATGTGAAATATTAACCTGACTGTATCACAATCTGAAATATTAACCTGACTGTATCACAATCTGAAATATTAACCTGACTGTATCACAATGTGAAATATTAACCTGACTGTATCACAATCTGAAATATTAACCTGACTGTATCACAATGTGAAATATTAACCTGACTGTATCACAATCTGAAATATTAACCTGACTGTATCACAATCTGAAATATTAACCTGACTATCACAATCTGAAATATTAACCGACTGTATCACAATGTGAAATATTAACCTGACTGTATCACAATCTGAAATATTAACCTGACTGTATCACAATCTGAAATATTAACCTGACTGTATCACAATGTGAAATATTAACCTGACTGTATCACAATCTGAAATATTAACCTGACTGTATCACAATCTGAAATATTAACCTGTCTGTATCACAATCTGAAATATTAACCTGACTGTATCACAATGTGAAATATTAACCTGACTGTATCACAATCTGAAATATTAACCCGACTGTATCACAATGTGAAATATTAACCTGACTGTATCACAATGTGAAATATTAACCTGACTGTATCACAATGTGAAATATTAACCTGTCTGTATCACAATCTGAAATATTAACCTGACTGTATCACAATCTGAAATATTAACCTGACTGTATCACAATCTGCAATATTAACCTGACTATCACAATCTGAAATATTAACCTGACTGTATCACAATGTGCAATATTAACCTGACTGTATCACAATCTGAAATATTAACCTGACTGTATCACAATGTGAAATATTAACCTGACTGTATCACAATGTGAAATATTAACCTGACTGTATCACAATGTGAAATATTAAC